>JAGFZM010000223.1:485854-500792 GCA_017657215.1 Limnothrissa miodon
GTGTGTGTGTGTGTGTGTGTTTGTGTGTGTGTGTTTGCAGAACTCCTCTAGCTCAGGTCAGCTGCGCAGAGCCCGCCGCACCCGCATCCCTGACAAGCCCAACTACTCCCTGAACCTGTGGAGCATCATGAAGAACTGCATCGGCAAAGAGCTCTCCAAAATACCCATGCCTGTAAGCAGATCTCTCTCTCTCTCTCTCTCTCTCTCTCTCTCTCTCTCTCTCTCTCTTTCTCTCTCTCTCTCTCTCTCTCTCTCTCTCTGTCTGTCTCTCTCTCTCCCTCTTGCTCATTTCGGATCTTATTTTTCAAAATGTTAGATGCAAATATGTTAAAACCCATTAACAAAAGAACTAAAATAAATATAAATTTGAATATAAAAAAGTCCTCACTGAAACCCACAAGAGTCTACTGTGAGATATATTTCCTCACATGTTTGCCACATGTTGGTTAATCTCTAGTAACTTGTTTGCGTTTTGCCTCTGCTCGTGTCCAGGTGAACTTCAACGAGCCCCTCTCCATGCTCCAGCGTCTGACCGAGGACCTGGAGTACTCCGAGCTGCTGGACCGGGCCGCCCACTGCTCGTCCTCCCTGGAGCAGATGTGTCTGGTGGCGGCCTTCTCCGTCTCCTCGTACTCTACCACCGTGCACCGCACCGGCAAGCCCTTCAACCCGCTGCTGGGCGAGACCTACGAGCTGGACCGCCTGGACGACTACGGCTACCGCTCCATCTGTGAGCAGGTCAGAGAGTAGCCGTATGTAGGTGTGTGGAGGAAGTAGACCGTATGTGTGTGTGTGTGTGTGTGTGTTTGTGGGGTTGGTGTGCATACAACAATTTCCAAAATTGTGAGACATTATGTGTAAGCTGCAGGACCATATTATTTTCATAATATTACAGTATGAGCTTCATTATAGGCATATACAAAAGTGCACACAATCATGTCTGGTCATACCTATACACAATAATCTCTTATATGTGTGTGCACAGTAACCGGGCAACAACACTCCAGCCATGCATTTTCAATGTACCATAGGAGTACCATTGGCACTTAAGTTATTACCCATCATGTGTAAATGTTTCGATGGAAGCTATCTTAAGGACTATCTCAAGGGCTTGGATGATTTATATTGTGTGTGTGTGTGTGTGTGTGTGTGACGTGTGCGATGGCACTGACCTTGTCCTAATGGGCTCCTGTGCAGGTCAGCCACCACCCCCCAGCAGCTGCCCACCATGTGTTATCCCAGCGGGGCTGGACCCTGTGGCAAGATATTACCATTGATAGCAAGTTCCGTGGGAAATACATCTCTGTCATGCCAAGAGGTCTTTATTTTTAATGTTTGTATATGGTTACTTTAAAAAATAATAATAATATGTGCTGCATTTGGTGCCTATTCTTTGAATATCCGGACGTAGGTTGTTGCCAAAATAGTGTGATGACACTTTAGGTGTCCTTTAGCATATACTGATTATTATAAGTTGCGTAAACACTTCACACACTCAATGTCCAAATTGATTGTTATCTATTACCATTATTTTGTACTACTATTATAACGCCATTGCTATTTCTTTTAGGCCTAGTAATTAACATACTGTATATTGCGGCATAAAGAAAATGTAAACACTCAGATTAATCCATGATACATACTTTTGGTAATGGTTTATATTTGCCCATAGTATGTGTCTGATATATTTCTGTATACTCTGCACATTTAGTACTTTAACTTCTGTGTGGAGGCTAAGCATCCAGTTATGGATAAATTGTGGTTGCACCTCATTTTGACAACCACCAAAAGAGCTACACATCCTGTATTCATTTAGTTCAGAGATACTGTGCCGCTTTTGAAACATCATTTAATTTGTTTGACAACTGCTGTCATTTAATTTGTTTGACAACCACTGTCACTTAATTCATTTGACAAACATTGAATATGCTACACATTCTGTATTTGTTTAGTATAGAAATTGTGTTTTGCTTTGTTTCATTCTCTGTCATTCTGCCTGACTTCAGGCCATATCCATCTGCAGTTCCACTCCAATGGTAACCACTATGTCTGGGGCAAGGTCACCTCTACAGTGCATAATATCATTGTGGGGAAGCTGTGGATTGACCAAGTATGCCGTTTTTTCTTCAATATGTGTGTTTTATGAAACAACTGTAAAATAGAGAGAAAATATGTAAATGTGTGTGCATGGGTCTCCATGTAGAACATTATGTCAATTTACAGTATGCCTGGATTCACTTGGTTGCCATCTGTCTGTAGCATTTGTTTTAAATACAGCTCCCCCTTGTGGTCTGTTGGAGCTCAAACTGCTTTGCTGATGATGAGCTCATGTTTGGTTTTGCATATGCCCCATGTGTGTTGTCTCTATCTTTGAGTTTTATCACTGGAAAAAGTATATATTTTTATCCTCCTTAATAATCCTCCACTGGCAGTGGTACAGAATTATGTAAGAAAGAGCAAACTATCTCCAACACTTCAATTATGCTGGCTAGTGTTTATTGTTTACATTTATTGTAATTACCTTTTCTTCATTTGCTGATTCTAACATTTATTTATTTACTTATTTACTTATCTACTTTATTGCTTTTTTATCCAGTCAGGAGACATTGAAATTGTGAATCGTCGGACAAAGGACACATGTCACCTGAAGTTCTCTCCTTACAGTTACTTCTCCCGGGATTCCCCCCGCAAGGTGTGTGTGTGTGTGTGCGTGTGTGTGTGTGTGCACGTGCGCGTAAAGGCTTTTGATAAGCCCAGCATATCAGCCAGATCTCTAATCACACCTTCAAAACAGCCAACATTTTTGATCACAAAAGATGGTGAAATGACTGTGGTTATGTTGTGCCGTCATGTGCTACGCCATACAGTGCTGTGCATTGATATGACGTATGATATGTCTCCTCTCAATCTCTCCTGCCTCCCGTCTCTTAGGTGACTGGCGTAGTCATGGACAGTGAGGACGCGGCTCACTACATCCTGTCAGGCACGTGGGACGATAAGATGGAGTGTGCTAAGATAGTGGACAGCAGTGGTGGCTGTGGAGGGCCAGAGTCACGGCAGAAGACCGTCTACCAGACCCTTCCTCCCAAACTGCTGTGGAAGAAATACCCCCTGCCGTAAGCAGTTGCTAATAGCATGAGTAGTGCTCATGAATGTTAATGTTGTAGGACATTAAGAGATAATGTGTAACTGAATCATTAGCCTAGCGCTAATGTTAAAAGACCACATGAAGATTCTTGTCAACCACTGTTGGTTGGTTGTCTTGAAAATGTGCAACATACACAGCCTTAATGGAACACCAGGGTGCTCATTCATCAACATTGTGTAGAAAACAACCTACACATTTGTAAGTACAACAGAATTGGTATTTATCAAACTGGCACCACCCAATTACCTGCAATGATAAATTCTACTCCTGTGATAAATTCTACATTGTGCTTACATGTTCTGGTTTATTTGGATCCTAAAACCCATAATTGACCAGATATTGTATGACTTGGTCTTCCTTTGTTTGTTTGAAACATATTTGCTCAGATTAATTCTCATGTTTGACTTATATGGATTAGTTTATTTGGTATTTATCAATAATCTGAAACATGAAACAGATGTAAAAAACCTTGTTTCAATCGTACTTTGAAATTCATGACCCTCTATTTACCTGCTGTTTTACCACTGTGTATGGTGCTTTAGCATGGTATACAGTATTTAAGCACATTTCTAAAAAAACTAAATTCAGCTCTTCAGATCAGTTGATAAATTAGGCCCCAAACCTAAGTGGCGCCTCGATTAGTTTCTTTTCGTCTACAAATATTTATGGGATTTTTCTGCATTTATTGCTGCCATTGTACAAGAAGCCTGTTCAGTGAGCAGCAGCCGCAGCAGAGCTTTCTCAGTACAGCATTTCACACTCCACACTGTTTCCCGCCGTCTCTCCAGAGAGAATGCGGAGAACATGCACTACTTCTCGTCGCTGGCACTGACTCTGAACGAGCCAGAGGACGGCGTGGCCCCGACCGACAGCCGCCTCCGCCCCGACCAGCGTCTGATGGAGGCGGGCCTCTGGGACGAGGCCAACGGCCAGAAGCAGCGTCTGGAAGAGTCGCAGAGGCTGGAGCGACGCAAGAGAGAGGCGCAGGCCGCCATCGCTCTGGAGGAAGGTAAGAGGGGCATTAAGGGGGCAATAAGGAGGCAGTAGAGGAAAAGGAGTCAGAGTGAGAGGTGATGGAAATGAGGGGATTTATGAACAAGTCCAAGATGTCCTCTTTCTCTCGAAAGTTCAGCATTACATAACTCTAGTCCATATAGTTTACTGTTTGTGTGTGAATAAAACATAATGTATCCATCCATTCATCCATACATCCTACAGTCCACCCCGATTCAGTACATGTTTTTGTGAATGAATGAATGAATAAATAAATAAAGTAATCTATCTATCCCTCTATCTATCATTATTTCTGCCCATCCATCCAACCATTTTTCCTTTCATCCACAAGCACTAAACCCACTCAAATCCAGCCGTTGTTCTCCATGTTGTCTAATTTGCCATACTGCTCTTGTGTCGCTAGGCAGAGACATCGAGAGCTACCAGCCCCTCTGGTTTGAAAAGCGGTCAGACCCTGATGGTGGGGACAGCAGCTATGTGTACCGTGGTGGTTACTGGGAGGCCAAGGACACCCAGGACTGGAGCCAGTGCCCCAAGATCTTTTAAGGGAGGGCGAAGGGGGTAGGGGTACGTAACTGTATGTGCCGCAGAGGGTCGAGCAGGAGTCGTTCGGACAACATGGCCGCTGGGAGCTGGTCCTGGGCCTGTATGAGTGTGCTCAGCATGACCGGCCCTCCCTCCACAAAGGCAACCATATTTACAACAAATCAAAACACAAACAAATTATGTGAGAACAGACTTCTGTGGTGGTGTTTTTTTCTGTCTTTCTTTTTTGAGCTTTCTGTTATACATAAGTCTGTGCAATACAAATTCTGTGTGTGTGTGTGTGTACGCGCGCACATGTGCGTAGTTTACGGGTGAATGAGTGTTTTTTTTCATTCGTGTGACAAAAAATATTGCATGAAATTATGTGGTAGGTGACAGCCTCAAGCACTTTACTCAAGACCCAACTTCACTGGAACTGAATTGGTGCAGGGATACCCCCGCACATTTATTGAGATTCTAGAATGCGCCAGTGCCTAACTCTTGAGACTTAGCTCATGTCAGTGTTTAAGACATCCCCGTATCCAGTTTGGTAGAAGAATGTTTACATATCTTACTGTATATGGGTGAAACTGGACAATTTTCTGCCTGTACCGACATTTGCATTAGTGTAATATTTGTGTTGCTACAACACACAAATGGACAGTTTTGTGAGAATACCACTGTTGGAAAGAAACGCACTGTGATAAAGAAACTTGAGAGTTGGTTAAATCTATACATGTTAATTTATGCCTCACGTGTTTTGGCATTAAAGGTGCAGTCAGTGATTCTGTGTTTGTTGTTTGGGAGGCAGGTTGCCAGTTTTTTGTTCATCTGCAGTCAAAAGTAATTTATTTAGTTAAGCAGTTAAAGTAGCCTAGGCCCTAGCACAGCAATTTTTGTTGTTTAGGGTTAGGCAGCCAATACCTTTTTTTTTTTTTTTTTTTTTACAGTAACACAAGAGCATTAAGAGCTAGCGGGTCATGATCAGCTATGACCCTTGTGGTATACAAAGTGTTATTTGTTTACAAACTGCGTAAAATCACTTACTGCACCTTTAAGTTTTATTACAGGTTTATTATTTATTACCTGCCAAACAATAGCTAAGTATTCTTTGGCTTGAGAAATAGGTAGTTACTGTAGAATAAGCAGTTTGCAGTATCTAGGTTAATTATAATGTTCTGTAAGCAAAACACATACCACTCTCCTGTGTATTAGAAATATACAATCAGTGACATTTCTGTAACATTCACTGTAAATTATGAACATTTTTGTGCACTGGAGTGGCGTGTGATCACATGTTGCTTTGAAGCCGATAAGTATATCCCCAGTTTCTCAAGACTACTGTAGTACAAAAACCAACCTGGCACAAAGAATATTCAATTTCAGCAATAGCAGGCTATTCCAAATACAGTGTAATGCTACAATACATGTTGTGGTGATCTTTGAGCTACAGCAGTCTTGAGGAACTTTGACTCTAGTTACTGCATGTTTCTGTTGAAACATTTGCCTTGGGGAATCATCAGTAAATTGATACATGCTTTACACATACACATGCATTCTGTTTCTTCTTTCCAGTGTGTCACTATTGTTATTGCAGTATGTTGTACATGTAGGCCAGGCCTTGATTCATAGTTGAATCAATTCAAACTTGATTCATATTGACTAATAATCATTCATTCACATGGAACAAACATTGACTCTCGTCTCACTCTAACTAGAAGCAAAACAACTTCATTTTTTAATAGAAATTTCATGAATATCAAATTGCTTGAATGCAACATTCAAAACATAAAACAACTTCATAGCAATTAGATTTTACTGTACAAGACAAAGGATATTGTACTGCAACATGAAAAAAATACTGTTTTTTGTCATGTAATTGCAAATTAATTTAAAAATAGCATTTGTTTGAAGTCTCTGATATTAGACATCTATAGTACAGCAAACCCACCGTATCCAACACCCTCTTCTGGTGAAGACCGGTCCATCAGACTTGCAGGTAAACTACTGTACTTTCACCATGCAAATTCACCCAAGCAAAACTATTTAAAACTATAAATATATTTACATATTTAAAAATATATTAATAATTTAATTAAAATCATATGTATAATTACATTATAATTCTTTGATATACAAGTTTGGGTTTATTATGTATTTATAAAGAGAGAGAGAGAAAACTATCCAACTCGTGTTACAGGCTACTGTGTAGATGTAATGCAAATTGTAGACATTTTTTTTATTTGCATGGTAAATAGAAGAAACAGAAGGGTGTTTGTGGGTTGGATAAGCTTAGTCTGCTGCTCACCATGCTGTACAGTCTGTTCCTACTGTACATCACTGCTACCAAAGCGAACACAGTGTACTCATGCAAAGTCTCTCTGTTTACTTGAGAGTGGGGTGTACAAGTAGCTGACGGGGAGGTACACCCCGTCTGAACCTGATAAAGTGACCCATTTTCAGCTTTTTAGGGTAGTTGTCAAACAAGCATGCAAGATAACAATCACATGTGATAGGTACACAGTGTATAAACTAGTGCAGTAAGGATGATTTTGATAAAGCCTATCTATGATTAGCCTACTTTTCATATTGCCTAACTTTGACTAGACTATAAATCTACTGTATGGCTACCAGAAACATTCCACTTTTTGTTTGGTTTTTGATTAGCATTTATGTCTTCCTAATCATGAATACTACTTTAAAATGATACAATATTTTTTGTGTTATATTTTTAAGAATAAGTTTGCCAGTCTTAAATTGAACATGATCCTATACAGAATTGTGTAATTAATATGATACTTCCTTGTGTGTGTCTAAATGACAGTCTAGTTGTTAATCTGAGTGTTTATCCCTGCGGGAATGCCCTCTTTGATGATCATTTGTTTAAAATGCACTTTAATTGCTTTGTAATATTTAACTGATTAAATGAATTCACAATGCTCAATATTCTCCTCTTTGAACTTTGGCCTTTTTGTTGACCTACGTTCTGTGATGGTGCGCTAGGTCAGAGCCATGATCTCTTCGCAGTGACGTAAACTACGCATAGCACAGCTGATTTAGCAACAATTGAGATTGAGCGTGCAGGGGAGACGGCGACAAAGGCCGATGATTGCACGTGAAGGTGTTCCAAACACAGAAGAGCATAAGAGAGGTAATAACGCTGAAAAAATGGCATGGTGGAGAGTTTTGTTAACAAGACTAATGCACTTTTTGAGGGTTGTATTTTTGTCATGTGGCGCTGTCATCGACTGCCCGGTTGGTTGGACACCGGTGTCTGTTTTCATGGGTTGCCGTCTGTGTTTGTATCCCGATTTAGACGATCATTTCCCGTGACCTCTGAAAGAAACAGCTTAACGTAACGCAAGGCCCTGTTTATTGGCAGCTAACGTTAATTTGCGGGAAATTTATGATGGGTTGTAAGAAATAACCGACATCACGGACCCGTTCGCCAGCTAATGCTACGCTAGCTCCAGACAGGGTAAAGTACCGTCAATTCCCTGCGTCAGATTTATGTCTAAATAACAATATGGCTTCAAATAACCAACGCCAGTGTGTGTTTGGAGAGTCATTTCTGATTCCAATTGTTTTGTCGAAGAACTGACAATTTAGGATTGCTTTATGTCTGTTAGGCAAGATTGGCTCAACATAAGCAAGAACATGAATCTTAATGAGACATGGTATATAATTCCCCAAATTTTGGATGTACTGCTAGCTGTGCTAACCCGTCTGCAAACTTGGAATTACTAGCTTATACACGAAGCAACAGCCTAGCTCAGTCCTGCCTCATCAATTTCAGGCGACGTCATTGAAAACGACTAGTGTATTTCCTACATTGCCAGGTCAGTGGGCTCATATAGCTAACTTAAATGTATTGCTATGTGCTATGTTTATAAACCGAGTTCATTTGAGAATGTTGATCAACAATGTTGAACCGAACCAATCACGAGAGAAGTCGTGGAGCAAGTGGGAAAGACCAGTAATTTTCCTTGAAATCGAGATCGTCATTGCGCGCCTGCCCAGACAAATGCTGATGGGAACAGGAGTTATAAAACAGTGCTCTTGCTGCACACAGTAACACGTGTCTGCCTCTACTGGGAGAAAAACATAGCAACAGACTCAAAACAGGAAGAGCCGTCTCACTAGAACAGCGTTGGCTCATGCACTCTGTTGAAAGTGTGATCATATGTACAGTAAACTTGACTGGACCATAGCGCAAATAGTAACGACAGATAGACAGCAGCCTATCTCTTTTGATGAATTATCTATCTTTCAGAAATGAACGTGTTGTTTTTGCGATACGAACTCAGAATGTGCTTGCCTTACAGACGCAAAGATGCAAAGAACATGATCAGGACTGATGGCCTCTCTAAATGTGAGGCGACTCGGCGGGACACCGGGGCGAGGCCACCCCAGATGCTGCACCTTTTGTCCGCCGTCATTGTGTGGCTCGTGACAGGTACGACGATATCCAGCCTAAATAAATGGATATTCGCGGTCTACAACTTCAGGTACCCGCTGCTTTTGTCAGCACTACATATGCTCACCGCAATAGTGGTGGATTATGGATTGATCAAACTAAATCTCATCCGGCAACGAGGAGTCTGCGAACAGGATTTGACAGACAGTGCCAAGTTGAAGGTGTTCCTGCTAAGTTTGACTTTTTGTGCCAGCATCGCGTTTGGGAACGTTGGGCTCAACTATGTGCAGTTGTCTTTCGCACAGATGATCTATACCACAACACCAATTTTCACTCTGGCCATATCTACACTGATACTCGGAAAACAACATCACATTATAAAGTATACCGCTATGATGCCAATCTGCCTCGGAGCCTCTTTCAGCATTATGGGCGAGGTTCAGTTCGATCAGACGGGCTGCCTCTTCGTTGTCGCCGCCACAATGCTGAGAGGCGTTAAATCCATTCAACAAAGTAAGTATGAATTCATTACTTAATGTATCTTCATCCATCAAATAGTAGTCTAATATAGAGGAAAAGTTGCTGTACACAGTGTCCAAAAGACTAGGCGGTGACGTAACATCGCCAAAAAAATAGATTCGCTCTCTACGTTGTTAAGACTTACAAAACTTGTATTGTCTTTATTAACTGAAATAAAACGTGTACTTGCATTACTGCTGTGCAGTCACAACCTACTTTTTATTTTAACCTTTATTTTATTGTAAAAGGCGTGTCCATAGTTGTTACATTTCAGTGTCTGCCAAAGTTTTCGCCCACAACTTTTTTTCGTAGGCTAATGGCAGTAGTTGCATACCGTTTGTTTTAGGATAATCTTACACCCTGTTATCTAATGCTAAATATTTAACAGGTTGTCATTGATGGGTAAAAGTGGTTGTCAACAAGTTGTTTTGTTTTCATCCTACCAGAATGAGCCTCAGCTGGACTTTATTAACTTAAGTGGCATCCTCACCACAATAATTTGGCTAAAAAGCTGAGCTTTTGCATCCTGTCATGGAAATACTTGATTACATAAGTGGGTTTATTTTTCAAAGCAAATAGTGCTTCTTGAAAGTTTTCTTTAGCATTTTCAGATGAAAAAACATTTGGCTGAATTCAACTTAATTAAAACATATATTTTCTTATTATCATGTTTCTAATATGTACTAACAGGTCATGAGCAAATCAGCATAAAAGTACCCTGTTTAGGTAAAACCAGATAATCTTATGACCCCTCTCTATGCCTGGTCCATTGATTAAGGGGATTAGGAGCTATTTTTGAACTAGGATTAAATTTAAACTTCAAATTGCTTCCTACAACTTACATAGCCCACATAACAAGCTTTTGCATACCATCTGTTAAATCCATCAAATTAAATCAGTACTGTACTGTAGAAGAAGATATTTGGCTCATTCATTCCTTATTAGTTACGCAATGAAGAGTTTTGTGACAAGTGTGGTTCTGAGTACATTGCATTCACTTTTCAGTTTAACACATTCTGTTTCCATACCTGCAGTAATCATTGAATGCAGCCATTTAAGCCTAGCCTAGTTTTTAGACCACTGACAGGCACATGTGTTTTTCTAAACTCTTTTCTGGGATCCCATTCCATTTACTATTTTAAGAGACTTGTTCATTGAGGGCCTTCAGGTTGGTTTTTCCCATGTGATCAGACTCATTTGCACCCTTGTCTCTCACTCATTGCCAGCCAGAAATACTCATGTAGGTCACCCACGATAGTTTCATGTGTCGGGGCTCTATTTTGGATCGCTCCCGGAATCATAAAAACCTGAGTTGTTTACTTTCCATGATGACGCACTTCGGCTCAGCACGTGTCGTCTTTTTTTTGAGAGTCTGCTCGTTTAGCCATAAATCATAAGATTGAGGCTAGGCTCATACGCTGTGCATATACAGTATAAGTAGCCTAGTTCTCTGGTAGGTTCTAGCTGACTCAAAGCCTTCATACAGAAAATAAACGACTAACTATCTCAACTAGATTAGGCCCGTTTTGTATGCCTTGCATGTCAATGTTTTGTTTATTTGTTTAGTTTATTTGTTCTTTGTGTTTTTGTGGTTGTTTTGATTTGTGTGTGCATGGTCCCATTTACACCTCATATGTTTCATCTTATTTGGAATCCCTTTCTTTCCCCCTTCTTAGGCATCCTGCTCCAGGAGGAGAAGATCAACTCGGTCTTTCTCCTCTACCTCATGTCCATCCCCAGCTTCTGCATCCTGGCCGTGGCGGCCCTGGCGCTGGAGAACTGGGCGGGCCTGGAGTCACCGTTCAGCTATGACCACCACCTGTGGCTCTTCATCCTGCTGAGCTGCCTGGGCTCTGTGCTCTACAACTTGGCCAGCTTCTGCGTCATCACGCTCACGTCAGCCGTCACGCTGCACATCCTGGGCAACCTGAGCGTGGTGGGCAACCTGCTGCTCTCGCAGCTGCTCTTCGACAGCCAGCTGTCGGCGCTCAGCTGTGCCGGCGCCGCGCTCACGCTATCCGGCATGCTCATCTACCAGAACTCTGAGTTCATCGCCGGTTACCTGGACGCGCGGCAGGCCCGCCGGAGAGAGAGGGAGACGCAGAGGAGGGACGGGGAGACAGAGAGCGACCGAGACAGAGCAATCGGACCTCCACTGGACTGCTGTTCAAGGGAGCCCAGCGTGGAGTCCAGCCCAGAAAGGGAGAGCCTTTCTGGGGAGGCATCAGGACTAGAAGAGACCCCCATCCTGGAAGAAACACCAGAAGAAGAGAGGCACGAAATGAAAGAGGAGACTTTAGACAACAACAAGGACAAGCTGGACTGAGACGGTCACAACAAATGATGGTAAAGACACAATGGGGACTGCTCACAGTGCCTCCCTGTATGGGTGCACGCTGAGCCCGGTGGATGGTGTTCACCTCCAGGGCAAGATGCGCTTCCATGTGTCTGTAAAACAGACTGACAGCACTCAGAACCCAGTCCTCTCTCCCTTTCCCTCTTCCCTTGGTGACAACCTGCACCTTCTCCCTGTACCTCTCCCCCTACCTCCTCACTGTGCCAACATTATTTATTTGACCTATTTTATTTCATTTAATCAGGGTCTTCTGAGAGAGGATGAAGGGTCAGTCTCAAGAGGCACTGAGATTGATGCACACTGGTAGATAGAGATGCCTTTTTGTTTTTTTCACTGTAGTTCTAGATTGAGTATATATGCTTCGCCTGGCATGTCGACTCTCCCAGTGAGGGACACGTAGACGCACACTGCCTGCCTTGCACGAGCCTGAGAAATCTCCAGGTGTTTGCAGGTTGTCATGAGCTCATATCTTCATTTTCATACCACTGTGAAAATTGGCTAATGTGAGCATGTGCTCTTTTTTTTTTTTTTTTTTTAAACTCAACAACCACTTTGCATGCAAGAGCAAGAACGTTGACTTGGGTTTTAGTTTTTTGTTGTTTTTCAGCAGACAGACAAAAGAAGCAGAATAGCACATTTTATCATCATTGTTTTCTTTTTTTTATCAAATGCATCTGGTCTTTGCACTCCTCAGCTGGCTGATCTGAGAACAGACGAAGCGGGTGCATCCTTAATGGCAGTGGCACCTGACTCATCCTTCCCTCTGTCATCAGATCAGTTCTCATGGAGATACAGGGACAACGGATGTAACAAGCACAGGGGGGCATCTCAGCTTTCAAAGGGCTCTTTTGTGCCAGGCAGGTGTGCCAAGGTCTCCTGGTAGTCCAAAAGATTAGCCTGACTGTCAGTCAGCCTTCTCTAGGCCAAGGTGACCTTCACCACAGACACACATACGCACACTTGGCCCATCAGGAATAGACATGCCAAGCCATTGTGTATGATTAGAGGTACTGTTCTGAATACCCCCCAACCCCACTTCCTGGGGAGGTCAACTTGAGGCAGCTTACTGTATGAAAGGCCATGTGTCAAATGAGCATGCTCCTATGTTTTGCTGTTTCTTTTTTTATGTTCTTTGGTCTTGATTTTTTTTTTGTTTACAATCGGAGCTTGACATGTTCCTCATTTCGTGGTAGGATGCACACAGCGTGTCCGCCTGTGTTTAGGATGTGTTTTGATCATGACTGGTCAACCAGCAGGTACGGCATTCTTTGACGTGAATAAATCATCAGCATTGGGAAAATAAGGAGTGCATCTTTCTCCTCCGTGGCCATGTAAAGCCAGCCAAGTTTATCCCGTTTCCCTGCACACAATACCTGTTCTTGCTGTCCGTGAACTCATGCGCCCCTGACGCAACCACCTCTGTTTTTGCCTAAATGCTGCGTGGCATTGGAATGTGACATTAGCACTGAAAGGCTGTCTGTTGCCCCAGGGGCTTTTATTAATAGTTCTCACCACCCCGCATGGGTTTTGCTCCATTTTCAAACGGACTCTTCCCTCCGGAGATGTCTAGAATGAGGCTATTGTCAGCTTCCTTCAGAGGTGACATCGAACACCATCCTGCTTAATGCCTTACTTCTCATGGCCTAAATAGGTGCTGCTTTTTATTTTTATTATATATATTTTTTTTATGTTTTGTTTGTCTTTAGTTATTTATTATTATGAAGAGTTTTATCTGACCTCAGTATTATAAAATAGGCACTCCAGTTTTGGTGTATGGAAATCTGTACTATGACTCGGAGAAGAGTTACTTTCTTAGCGTTCGTGCACTGTGACTCAGTTGGGGTAGTCTGTGCTGGACACAAGCTTTGGCGCCACCTCCTGGCCAGAGTGGGGATTTATTCACACATTGTGAATGAGAGAGTATCAGACATTCAGGTCAGAGTAATATCAGACATTTTAGGCAAGATGGATTAAGGTTGAGGTTGTCAAGGCAATGTCCAGCACAGTTTTTTTCACTAAGGGGTGAATTTTAATCCGTGAAATCATTCCTAGGTTAATAGTCTTGAAAGGAAAGGAATTCTGAGGCTAGTTCCCAGTAGTATCAATCAGGAAAAGAAATCTGTTTTGGGCGATTAATATAAATGATTAAGTTATTTTCCATTTTTATGCACAGTGCCTAGTTTCGTTAGACAGAAAATCCTACATTTTAACAATGTAAACATTATGCTAGATTGAAATTGCACAGCTTTTGGATGTTAAACTGTTACACAGTGAAAGTACTAGTACTTATCTTTATAGTTTTTCCTATGGATGAGTCCATATGCCATATCATCCAAATGCCACCGTAAAATATCCTACCCATACTTTAAAAAGAATCTTTGAAATATAGGTTTTACTTTGTGATTAGGAGGACCAAATCTGTCACCATTGAGAAAAACACACACACAAATTGACAAAAATAAAACAGTTTTTACATGAAAAATAGACAGGTCATGGGGTGCACATACAAAGCAATGATGCTAAGTAATTGTCCTCTTCATTTTTTTTTTCTTTTTACGTGTCTCTTTTTAAATGGTGGGGATTGCCTGTTATACTGTATTTTTGTAACAAGTCTTAGACCGGTCACAAAATATTACTTTTCTGACACTCTCAAGACCATTAGCAGTTGTATGATTTGTCTGGTGGAGAGATGGCAGAAATCACTTTTGCCCCAAATAGTATTTTCCAATGTTCTCTCTGGTCAGAGCCAAATGGGCAGTTAGGCACCCAGAGCAGATCCTTCCTGTCCTCATGTGCTAGTAGGGTTTTGCTATCATTAACAACTCTGTGCTCCGTGGGTGTTTCAAGCATGTGATTTGGTGAGAAGCCTGGGGAATTTGACCCAGAACAAGCGGTGAGCTCTACTAGAAGAGCCAGAGAATTTGACCCAGAACAAGCGGTGAGCTCTACTAGAAGAGCC
>JAGFZM010000223.1:500802-547783 GCA_017657215.1 Limnothrissa miodon
CCAGAGAATTTGACCCAGAACAAGCGGTGAGCTCTACTAGAAGAGCCCTACTTTAGTCTCTCAGTCACTGAGGAACGCCAAAGCCAAGAGGTGTTTATGACCTAGTTTACCAGTTATTGTTATTCCGTTCCTCAGGTGGGCCACTAAAGCTTGTATGTGACATGCCATCTGTGCTGTAACACAATCACTGTTCTCCTCCTGTTGTTGTTCATGAGCACACCATTGTGGCTTTTGCATGGATCCACAGCAATAACTCATTGGCAGGGTTGGCACCATTAGGACTGATTTACAGTCAACGTAAGAGCAACGTAAGTCAAGCAGACTCAAATGCAAGCACATCATGATGATGGATACATCAAGTGTGTATCCGTAAATATAGCAACAACAATAACAGGAGTCAATGGAGGCAGACTGTGTACTAGTAGAGTATGTGAGCTTGCGACTATTCCGACCTTTGCGTACTGTACGCTTGCGTTGACTATGAATCGACCTTTTAGAATGGATACCGCATGGACTGATGCCGCATCCGCAACACTGTCTGGTGATCACTACCATTTAAAATTTATATACCTCAATTTGTGAAGACAGCATTTAGGTCACGCTGTTGTCGATGTTGTCTTTTTTTGATTGATTAGGACATCAAGGCAGATCTTACTAAAGTATAATGGGTTGCAGCACAAAATAATGAGGTTCAGACATGTCCGTTAATAGGAAAAAAAAAACTCCTGTGTATATACAAGGTGTCTGATGTCATATGGTAGTTGTAAATAATTTTATTATATTTATGTATTTTGCAATCATGAAAAGCTGGCTAAATATACTGGTTCAAGAACCCTTCCTCTGTCTGATTTTTGTTTAGTGTCTCCATTTCATTCAACACCTCTTGTTCTGCACATTCTAATGTGGTTCCTGCCTTTAAAGTTGGATTATAAAAAAAAACACACTCTCCAGTTTGGTTATTTGGACAGAGTAAATGTACCTTTTTTGCGTAAATTCTTACATTGCCCACTCATGCAGTCCTTTAGACCACTGCCAGGAATAGGCAGCCAAAATAATGTAACTTATCCTGATTTTATAGTCTTAAATGGACTAATGAGGCACAGTAGCATGCCCTCTGCTTGGCTGAAGACATTTTCAAGAAGGCAAATATAAGTGCTTAAGAAGCTTAACAGTGCCAAACTGGTAAATGCATTGTTTGTGAAATACAGTCATTTTAGCCAAACTGATAAATGTGTTGTCTTGTAAGATAAATTTAGCATTTTTGTTCAGACAAATATCAAATAGGGGAGGGATGTGCTAAACTACCCACGCACATAATGTGTGATTTAAATACACCAAACCAGGAGCTGTTTAACACATTTCTATGTTTTTAAACACATCCAAAGTGGAGATATTTTAAGGATTCCAGTAAACTGAATTAAAAAAAGAAACTGATAAAATATATAGATAGTGATAAGAAGTACTGGAATACAAAATAAACAAGCAGTTCCTGTTACAATGTTTCCACACAGACACATGTAAATTAGCCAGTGGCCTCTGCTGCTTTTTCCACCAGTCTGCCTAAGTCCTTACTTTTGGACAGTTTGATTCATTAGCAGCAGTGGAAGTGGTGAAAGTGAATCTCAACAGATACTTATTGCAAGTTGACCCTTCACTTTCTTCTCAAATGCTTAATGAGGTTTCAGAGCCATGCAGCGAGGCAATATATTTAACTGTGGTCTGTCTTCAAGTGTTGGAAGCGAGTTGAATACCGTAGAAGTACAAGTGCTCTCATGGGATGGAAATAAATGAGCTCCTTGTTATTTCTCTCTCCCAAATGTGGACTCTTCTGTCACATCTTTTACAGACAGATGGGTTTGGGTAAGTCAACCAGAGTTTCTTCCATGTCATAGGACTCCATGTAGATCCAAGACGGGAGGTTTTCTGGTTGGTGCCAGATTGTGGAGTTCATCTTTGTCCCTTTTGTCTTTGGATTTGTAAAGATGGCCCGATGTGTGAATGTGAAAGTTGGTGCTGGTGCTCTGTCAGTGGTAATAACCTTTAGTCACCACTGATTGGAGCTACCATTCCACTGTTCGTTCATTCATTCATTCATTCATTCATTCATTCATTCATTCATTCATCCATCCATGCATTTCTGTAGAGCACAAAATAGTTGTCCTCTGTGTGTGTGTGTGTGCGTTTGCATGCATTTGTGTATGTGTGTCCCAGTAGTCCCAAACACAAATGAGTGTGTTTTTCTTTGGCAGAACAGTGCAAGAGAACGGCTCCGTCTTCTGTAAACATGGCAATGGCGCTAGGCAACATCTACCCCCTTTTTTGCCTTAATAAGGCCGTGTTCTCCCGGTCTGGCCTGCCTGTTGACTCTGACCCCTCCATCCCCACCCCACCCCGCCCCCTCTCTCTCTTTCCCCCACTCTCTCTCTCTCACTCCCTCTCTCTGCATCTCCTTACGTGAGCACACATTGTCATTGCCTAAAATGTCTATTTATATTTCTGAGGCACAAACAGGTCCCATTTACATTGGTTCCTTACTTCTTATCTTGAGGCGTTTGTATCTCAACTCAGGCAAAGGAGTTGTTTAAAGTGAGTAAGGTATGTAAGGAGAGGGAAAGTGTAAGCGTGAAAGTCAAAGGAGTACATAAGAGGGGGTTGGCGAGGTTGGGAAGAAGACTTGTCCTGGGTGCCAAAACAACCTCATCATCATCTTGAACTGTCCTCAACCCCTTTTCTCCCCCACTTCCTTCAAGCTTCTCCCTGGGTCTCCTCACTGCTACAGACCTCCAAGGTCACAAGAGGTGTGGAAAGGACTGGGGAAACTGCCTGACTCCTAGACCAGTTCTCAGGCAGGCACACTGGGAGGAAAGCTGAGCTGGTCAAACTCCTTGTGTTCACCCAAGCTTTCAGAGACAACCAGCCTGATAACTCCAGAAAGCAGCGTGGACACCCGTGCCACTGGTAAGTCCCTCTCCAGGATCCTTCTCTCCCTCTTATGTCATTCTGCCAGAACATGCATGACTTTCTTTCTTACCTCAGCATCATTAACCATTTATGATCAAAACAGGTCATATGTCATATCAGCTCACAAAAGCTTGAATTATACATATTTTTTTTAGTGGTAAAATTCTTACATCATCTCAGGAATTGGTACATTTATTTATCCTTTTCAGATTAAACTTTTTTCCTAAATTCAGAGAATTAGTTTCACCCCCTGTCCCACAGTAAGCTTCAGAGTGGTGACACTGTATGCTATATCTCTCCAATCAGTCCAAACGAACATGCTCTGTGTTTACGCTCCGATTAATGGTCTGATAGTGAAGGCTTTAAAACAAATGTCATGTTCTATTTACGTCCCACGTCGGACAGGAGCATGTTGCGTTTCAGTCTACGCAGGCTTTTCACTCTTTGAGCTTCAATAAGCTTCTCTAGAACTGATGGAAAAACATATGTCATCTTGGAGTTCTACCCCGATAATCCAGTTCAGCAGTGGAAGGTGTGACCCACCATCTGGATTTACAAATTAAAAACATTCTTGGACGTAGCGGTACAATAGATGCGTTAAAATCTGGCTTTTGTGGATGCCTACATGGGCCAAAGCAATATATTTATGTTTCACAAACAATCATATGTATTGCAAACATGACACTTTTATTCTCCACCTACAGTGCAGTATTATGCATTTCACAGATCTGCTCTAAATGTAAACTTGGACACTGCTACTCCTTACAACACTCATGGCTACACTCCCTTCATAGATCTTTGTCATGCGTGTGAGAGCATAGATGCACTTACCATAGTTATTTATATTTGTCCAATGTCTGCAGAAATAATTATGGATGTATGATTTCATGCAGTTGATTTATCTCATGTTTACTGTTTTTGTTTTGTTCATGTTTTATGAATGATACTATTGAAGATTTTTTTCCTGTCCATTTGACTGACATTGCTCACACAATCCAATACTGACATAAAAAGTCAAAATCTAAAACGCTGTATTATAAGACTTACAATTCATGGAATTCACATTTCCATCCCTGTTGTTTTGTTTGCTCATGTGTGACGTCTGTAGCTGGAAATGGAGGCTGGACCAGATCCTCGCACAGCCCCACGCAGCGGCCCACTCACCAGTGAACAGCTCGCCACCATCGATGACGAACAGACCCTTAATGACATGGTAACCCACTGCATCCCCCTCACTAAACACTGCTCGTTTTCACCACCTGGTGCCCAGCCTCGTGAGAGCTGTTTGAGGAGAACTGCTGCCTTTAATCCTTAGTCATTAGTGTTTGCCCGTGGGGTTTGTTTAGGATTGCTTTATGATTATTGCATGCATAATAACTGATATCTGTTTTGATTTGGGTATAGCTGAGTCACTGAATTTGATTTACCAGTGACTCATTGCTGAAGCTTTTACTTGTGCCTTTTGGTTTTGTCATTTTGTACAGAACCATCAGCTAAATAATATAAATGATGAACATAAATCTAGTATTTGAGCACCTTTTAAAATGGAATCACATATTTATTCAGTGAAATTAAATTTTTTTTTGTATCTCTGAGTCATCTACAGTACCTTTGCTAGAGAGAGCCACTGCACAATGTAGCCCCAGCAATAAGGGCCAAGTGGTTTCTAATATGACAGCAGTGCCGTGGCCTTACAGCTCCATGGCTTGACAGCTAAGTAGTGTTGAACTGTGTAATATATGAGCTCTATTAACCGTAACGCTGTATTCTGACAGCTGGACAAGACGGAAGATTTTGAGGAAAGACGAATGATCCGTGCCGCCATGAGGGAACTACTGAAGAAGAAAAGAGGTATTGCCATGACCCAAGACACGATGATACAAACAAATGAATACGACATCTGCTACTACCAGCACCTTCTGTCACACAAGAGTGTAATCCTTTAATGTTTACATTTTGTTTTAGTTACAAGCTTGTGTGAGCAGTTGTAAGTGTTATTACTCTGTTGTAAGTATTACTACTCTGTTTTACAGCATTGGGCGATGAATTGAATAAAATGTACTGAGTGTATGATCAATTCTGGGCCTTGAGCCTCAAAGTGAACACTGATCAGTAGAGTATCAGGCCCTTGTGGGTGTGGAATGCTGGCTAGCCTTGGAATATAACTCACAAACTCCCAGCTCTCCCATCTTACTCCTGAGTCATTGCTCATTACTGTCACTTCTGCTCCTGCACTCTCTCTCTCTCTCTCTCTTTACCTCTCTCTACCTTTTGTCTTCTTTTTTCTTTTACTCTTCCCACTTGTTCAATAATTCTCCCATCGTATGCCTTTCAAATCCCATGGCTAAATCATCTCTCTCTCACTTAATCTCTCTCTCTCTGTGTTTCTCTCTTTGACCCTGATATTCTCTCTTTGACCTGTCCACAGAACAGCGTGAGCGCGAGCGTGGCTCGAGGCAGAAGGACTTGCGTCAGCAGGGTGTGCGTCCTGGCGGCATCCAAGGGGCTGCCAATGGGCCCAATACTCCCCAGCAGCAGAGTAAGTCCTTCACAGCCCCACAAAACACCCAGGACTCAGACTCATAGCACCTACCGTACAGCGACATCAAAAAGCACCCTGAGGGGAAAAAGTGTGTCAGTGTTGTGTTTTACAAAGTGATTGATTGATGCTGGTGCTTCAGCTCAATTTGCCTTAGGGAAGGTAATTAAATATAGCACTGCAATAAAATGGATCAAATGAGATCTTTATTTTTCCAGAATCATTGATGGACACTACTGCATTATTTTCTGTTAGTTAATTTTAGTTAAGTTTAATTATTTTCTAATAATACTATTGTTTTTCAATATCTTTATGACTGTCTGTCTGTTTGTCTATCTACTGTAAATCTATCTATCTATCTATTTATCTGCTTGTGTGCAGAGTCCACTGTGGGGACCAAAGCTGCCACATCACCTTCATCCCGACCTGGTCCTAAACCTCCAAACAGGTCAGAAATGCAGTTTAAACTGCAATGCTGTTCAGTGATTTTAGTGATGTTACTACAAATACTACTGTAGTTCTTTCACATTCACTTACATTTGTGTGTATAGTCCAGGCAGTCCATCTATGAGCCAGGTGAAAGCTCAGCCCTGTTTAGGAGAGGCTGCAGTCCCCAATAGCAAGCATGTGAAGCAGATGCTGCTGGACTGGTGTCGGGCTAAGACAGAACCGTACGAGGTGGGCTTGGATTTTATGCTGTGTTGCGCAACGTGAACATCCCTTTGTCTAAACACTGTCAAGTAAATATGACGTCTCCTGCTAGCGTGGCTTCTTGTTCCACACACTTCCAAAAGAACCCTTATGCTGCCATATCAAAGTTCACCGGACAGAAATAGAGCATGCGATGCAGACGTCTAAAAAGTCTTTATGGCATCACTGCAGGGCCCCAGAATGAAAACAGTAATCAATCTGAGAATATACAGCAATATTATATTTAGATGCAGTGATAATGAGGTGAAACTAAACACCAAATGCTACCATTCTTGAGGATTTTATCCTAGTCTTGGCAGCCTGAAATGCTGTCTAACTGATCTGACAGGTGAAAATAAAGATTGAACATATAGTTTCCTTTAATCATCTGTGCATGACTTGTGCCAGTATGTACCAATATGCAATCAAACCACTAGCTGGATAAGATCAGCTGAAACATCTATGATAAGAAGCCATAGAAACACACAAGCCTGCCCATGCATGGAAATAATTCCTGACTGCTTGCTCCAAAGGGGGTTGATATCCAGAACTTCTCCTCCAGCTGGGCTGATGGCCTGGCGTTCTGTGCCTTGGTGCACAGGTTTTTCCCAGAAGGCTTTGAGTACTGCACCCTGGACCCTTACGATCGCAAGGCCAACTTTGAGAAGGCTTTCCAGACCGCAGAGTAAGTCGCTCTTGCGTGATACCTGCACCATTTTCTTTATCGTATTCTTTTCTTATCGTATTCTAATAGTATAGTACATACTTACTCCATAAAGTATAATGTATATTCTCTTTTGGTCCACTGAGGGAAATTCAGTGCATTTATGCCATCCGTGAATTAGAGACACACCCAGCTCCCAGTGAGCGAACACACTTACCGGATCAGTGGCCAGCCAGCTACTGCGGCACCCAGGGAGGGGATAGATGCTTTGCTCAAGGGCACCTCAGCCAAGGAGCAATATTCAACCACTACTGGGTGTACACATTTCCCTACTGGTTGGGGAATCACACTGTCGTTTACATGTCTGAGGCTCTAACGAGGCCGTAGGCCATGGCAGCCCCAAGGAGTGCTTTTAGCCTTTTCTCATCTTTCATCTTCTCTGCCTTATCTAATGTGATCAGGATTTCTATCACTTGGTCAAGGGCATCTGATTTCACTGTGTTAGTGGATGTTTTTGTATTAGAATTTTCCTAAGTATTTTCTGTGTGTGTGTGTGGTGGTTTGGTTCTTAGAAAACTGGGAGGCTGCCCCGCACTGCTGGACGTGGATGATCTGTTGAGGATGCGGGAGCCCGACTGGAAGTGTGTGTACACCTACATCCAGGAGTTCTACCGCTGTCTGGTGGAGAAGGGCCTCGTCAAAACCAAAAAGAAGAGCCCTTAGGCAGACCCCTGACGGAGGACAGTTGACCACTGTGTGATGGATGGCAGTGAGAAAAGTATTCTTCATAATAGGATTGTGATCTTGACTGTGTCGAGTGTTCAAAATAAAGTGCATTTGATATGCTTATCTTATTGGTGCGGAGATATTTCTTGGCCATGGGCATGGGTGCATACTTGGGAGTCCCTGGGGAATGATTATTCTGGATAGTTGTTTAAGTGTGTGTGTGTGTGTGTGCATAAATGCATCTGACGGTTGTGTCTGTATGACGCAAGTGTGTTTATGTCTGCATGTGCTGGGCATCACTCAGGATTAGCGCATTCCTGTAAGATTACACATGTGAATTAATCTCACTTTGTGTCAAGCAGAATGTAAATGGCTTTTTATGGTGATTCTGAGGCCTGCAAGTCCCATTTTAGACTGACTCTTAGCTCTTGTTTTGGGCAGCTGTGTTGTTGAAATTACAGAATGCAAAGTCTAGAAACTCTTAGCAAACTCTTAGACTGAAATATAAACACCACTGTCAATGAAGTTAACATGATGCAGGTAATTATAATAAGGTTTTATGATGGTTGAGTAGCAACAGCACCTGAACGATTGTCTCATGCCAATAGACATGTGAGAGGCAGATGAAAAAAAACGATGTGTGGGTTGTGGATGGCTTGCATCAGTTGCATGGGGGAGGTTTTTTATCTAGCTTCTCATGGTAGCTATGACTGTGTAAAAAGAAAATGCTTATATGCTTATTTTACTGTCTCCCTCATATAATATTCTGTAACATAATAGGCTATAGCATATGTAATTATGAAAACATAATCAACTTTTGATATGGTTATATATCCGGTCGGCTATTATTATTATTATTATTATTATTATTATTATGCTTCCAACATCAATAACCAAGTTAAATTATTGACTGATAATGACTGATATCAATTAACCAAAATAATGAAAATGTTTATACCATATTCGAGATGGTGAAACCTAGAGGTATAGCCAAATTAACGTTTCACATATTTTGTGACTGTTAAACTGAGACAAAACTGAAAGGGTATCAAAACAAAACAGTGATGCCACATGTCTGGGAATTCAGTGGACTTCAATGACGGCAACTTTTTTTTCCCCGGCGCTGCGCAAGAACGAAGCTTATCGTGCTTTTTTGAGGGAGTCAAGGTATCCTGCTGGAACACTCCTTCAGCTGACAGTAGCCGACTGCCACCGCTCTTCACTCCGTAGGTCATCACGCGTGTGCAATTTCAATTCCCCATTCGCCGGTGTGGGGAAATAGTAGCTTTCAAGCTTTAACGTAGGCAGTAGTGGGTGTGCATTGTTGATTCTTTGCCGTTAGATGCCGACTGGATTTGTGGACATCTGTTCGAAAGAAGAACGCGAGCATCAAAAACATTAGGTGAAGCTGGACTGCGTTCTCAGGTTGACATCGTTTGTCATCCCTGTTTTTAGCCGTTCTTACAAGCCTGTGTGATGTGGTCGTCTCTGTAGTGGGACAATCGCACCGGTGGAGCGAGGCAGGACAGGTAAGCTCAAGACGTGATGGAGCGTTTACGTTTTCAGACAGCAGTCTATTGCACGAGTGTTATTTGTACTAATATAGCGTTGTGTGAGGTTTACATAGAAATATCTCGTTTGGAAAAACAATGCGCTCAGGTAGCATTTGTCGCATTTACGAGCTGGTGTTTGACACAGGACTATAAATATTAGTTTAAGCCTATCAAGACGTCAAGAATTATTTACATTACTGCAGTTTGGCTACATCTAGGAAAATGAAAGAATGTGTAAATTTCTTGCTACATTTCACCAGAGGGACCGTGAACAACGATGCTGGGTTAGGATGACCTTGTGTGTTATTTGATCGTTTTGTCGTCATTCTTATCTGGAAAAGCTAATTTTGAGATGCACGTTAACTGTAATTTGACAGGTCTAAACAACAACTCAACTCCATAACTGACACTTTACGAGAAACCGATCCAGTAGCCTAAAAGGTTTCCAGAGCTTGTATGGAGTTCTACTGAAGTAGCCACACATCTTTGCTATCCACCCGTAACCTCAAACTATTCTAATGACGTATGACACGCGTTTTACGCAGTAGATTGCCAAATGACGTTTCAGGATAAATGATCGTAGACCTATCCAATACGTCACTGTACTGTAGAAGTCAATTTGCCTACATCAAAGTCATGTTTGCACACTGTGCGTACGGAAGCATGTCCTTAACTGTTGCATACAGTGCCACATACTGCACCTCGATAGGCCTAATTTCTAGCCTATCTCGTCCAGTTTTACAAGCCACACAGCAGCTGCCGATAGTGAAATGAAATTAGTCTCCTGATTTTCCCCGTGTTCTGATGTTCAAAGCCATACAGGATTACAAGGAGTAGAATGACGTCAGTAACCTTATTCCTGCCACCTTCAGATGTTATAAATAATAACAAATAACAAATAATAGTTAAATAATGATGACTGATGATTTATGATTGGTTGAGATGATTGATGATGATGATGTTGTAGGTTACACTATATTAATATCTAATGGCTGCATTACCATTTATAATTATATTTGTATTATTGCAGTAGGCCTATTGTCACAAATTACTTGAACGAACAGGAGCCCATGTCTTACAATTAAGGACAAGGAATCTAAAAATTATAAGAATTAAAACAAATATATCAAATATTAAATTGTAAGGAGTATTCACTTATGTATTTATAGAAGTATCAAATTAAATGTTCTATGCATAGGCTATATACTTTCAAGAATTTACTTCACTTCACACTGTTATATTATTATTATATTATTAAGTATATAATGCATTTTTTTGGTTACATCTATGATACATTGCTGTCATACAGAATGATTGTGTAATGTTCATGAGAAAATGGTTGATTTTAGTTGATTTTACGGCTATAATCACATAAGCACAACTGTTATGGTGCATGCAAATGTATGCTGTTTGTATCTGTGATCTGGGCACATATTCCATTCATTATGCAGATTCGTTTTGACTGAGTAACACTCACCACAAAACCTTGAAATTGCTTTATCTATTTAAGCTTATTAGACTCTTGTTAACTTGTCTTAAGGTATTTCTGTCAATGAAGACATTATATTTTTTAGAGAAGTGAGATTGTTATACATAGGAAAGATATTCAAAGTTTCTCCTTGCTGCATTTTAAAATCTTGTATGTCTTCAGTCTTTAACAAGTATTGTGTACACTATTTAATGTGTCAGATATGCCATTTAGTGAACTCAGCTCCTTCCCCTCCTTCTGCTCCTTCCCCTGCCTGCTTGTTTAGCATAAAGGTGAGGAGAGCGGTTAACAAGGAGAACTGCAGTGTGGTGTGTGGTATGCCATTAGAAAAGCCAATTATACCTAGAGTCACCTTCCACCTCTACAGAGGTCAGAGGACAGAATGGAATGCACCGGAGGATGAAGGGCAAGCTGAGGCGAGGGCAGGGGCCTTCTAGGATGTGGGAGGGGGGAAAAAAGAGTCGTTGCTTGGCAACAGAAAAGTGGATCAGGACAGGGGAGGGCGCCACGTTCGTCTTCTGACGGCGGGGAGAAAGTTGATCTTGGCTGATTGCTGGCGGTCGGCAGCATTGTGTTGATGTCAGCAGTGAGGCCTGAAGAGCAGAGCAGGACACTCACGGGGGGATGAGGGGGTTGGTGGGGATGACAGACTCTTTTGGGTCCCAGCCAAACTCTCTCTCCTCTGTCCCTCGTCTCTGCTCCTGTCTGCAGGGCACATAGGCTACGTGCTTCTGCTGCTGCTGCTACTGTGTGTGAGTGTGTGTGTGTGTGTAGAAATGGATTGAAGGGCAAACAAACAAACTCCTCTTGTCTCCTCCTTGAGAGCTTAACGGATGTGCCTGCAACTGTTGCACAGTCTGTGCTGTGCTGTCTCCTGTCTCAATCAGGGACCTGCCCTCCTTTTCTCTGCCATGAAGAATCAGATGCTTGCAGTTGTGTAGCGCCACTACTCTGGGGCTGCAAGCAGGAGTTAAGGGGGAGAAGAAAAGGGAATGGAAATATCCTTGGGCCTTAGGAAGCTAGGTTCGCTACAGGAGAAACAGAAAAAGAAACAGAAACAGTAATTCACTTCAAAAATGAATTTGCCTATATCAAGAAGTTTTGATGAGGTAAAATTGCTTTTAAAATCGTTTGATATCACTATGAACCGTAAAAGATCTTTAATACTTTTTTGAGTGCCGTAACACATCTCAAACTAAAAGACTAGGTCTGAGAGGACGTATTCAAATCTACAGCCAAAGTCAAAACCTGCTGTTGATTGGTATTTGAAAGCTATACATCTCATTGGAGCATTCTCTAGCATCAGATACATGTACTAAACTGTCAGTATCATATCATTTGTTATTGCCATGGGAATAACGTTTTGATCTACTTTAGCAGGTTGATGGATCCAATGCAGCAGAACCAAAGCTGCTCGTTCTCCACGAGACTCTCTGATCCCTTCAGTGTGGCCATGTCTCCTGCCTCCGGGCTCTCCAGCCTGCCCCCACCTAGCCTCTGCCCTGCACCCGTCCCAAGGACACAGCAGCAGCCCACAGCAGCCAGAGCCATCCGGCTCTCCCCGGGGGCTGCTGAGGTTGCAGGCGGCCCCGAGCTCTGCTTACCCCCTCCCATAAGCATTAGCCGGCCCAGGCCCACCGCCCTGGGCACGGGCTCAGCCGCCAGCAAGGCCCTGAAGAACCCCGAGTCCATCCCCAGGCCCAAGGCCTCCTCCTCGGCTCCCCCTCTGCCCGCCGGACCTCCGGGCTCCCTGGGCCACCATGACCGCATCACCCCCGAGTCCTCCCAGCCCCTGGTCCCTCCGAGTGCCCGAAGCCCGCAGGCCAACCGGAGCCCCCAGCAGACGTCTCCGTCCGGTCGCTCCTCCCAGGCACCTCTCATCCTTCCCCCGAGCAGCGCTACCTTCCCACAGCTCTCCTCCCAGCCTAGCGCCTCAGCTGCCTCAGCTAAAGGCCTCAGTGTCCATCAGCCACCAGGCACCAGTCCTCATTCACCCCCCCAACCCAAACCAGGCCAGTCATATCTCAGTTCACAGCTCAGGCTTAGTCCGGAGCCCCAACCTGCACTCTCAGAAGGCCCTAAAGGGAAGACTGACAAGACCGGCGCAGACTCCGATGATTTCAGGTGAGGCTCAGCTAATATATTTATAAATTCTTGACGACAGGTCCTCATAGCATTAGTGACAGACAGATTTGGGAATCATATTCTTTTTGGACAGGTTTGCTGTTGCTATGGTTGTTAAGGCAGATAAAACAATAATTATACCCAACTGGTGCTTAGGTACAGCTCTGCTCAACCAATGCATGCATCTTTGTTTACACGTCGAGAAGAGTCACTCTGGCAACAGACTGGAGGCTGAATTTGTGTGCCTGGAAGATTTCCCAGACACACGCCTCACTGGCTGATTCTATTCTGCTAATCAGATGTCATAACACAACATAATATTATGTTGTGTTGTACACACTAGCCTGTCATCATGTTTATGTTAATGCATTTGGTCTTCTTAGAACTCTGTTATTCTCTGGAGTTACATTTTGTAGCGGTGTGTAGTTGTGTATGCTAAACCTAATAATCTAGCATTTCTCCACAAACAGGGTCCAAATTATCACTTGGAATGTGGGATCAGCTGTGCCTCCAGACAACTTTGCTTCCATGTTTGGGCCAAATCTGAGTAGCGGCTACATAGATATGTTTGTTATAGGGTGAGTCTCCAACATGGTTGCATAGCAAACATCTGTCTAGAGACAGTTTTTACTTCTTCTATAATTTGTTTAGCGAAATCTGTTTGGTGGACAAATACCCATGACGTTAATCTCTTGTAGAGAGCTCTGATGTTAATCTCTTAATTTGGAATAAAATGTATAAATTCCCAGAGGTGAAAGTGTAATTCATTCTCAGAGGTGAAAGTCATGTTAAAGCTGCGGCATTGCATTGCTGTTCAACAATGGTGGACATTAAAAAAAATCTGTCTAACGAACTAACATTACGTAAAATAAAAAGTAGTTGGCATCTTATTCACTGTAATTTTTTTTCTCTCAGCCTACAGGAAATGAACTCGATGATCAACAAGCGACTCAAAGATGTTCTGTTTACCGATCAGTGGAGTGATCTGTGCATGGAGACTGTCAGTCGCTTTGGTTACGTGCTGGTCAGTGAAGAGTTAACTAATCTGGTTGCTAAGCAGTTTTCCACCCTATGATCATGTTGTGCCTTGACTGGGCTCTCAAATGGAATGGCATAGCCTGCAATAGTCAAACTTCAACAGCCTGGCATCTGCACACATTAATTAGCAGACTTGAACTGTTAATTTGCTCCGGTTCAGGGAGAGGCACTAAATAAATAGGACCGTGGCTTCAATGTCCGGTAGTCTTTCAGCCCTCTCCATTTAGTCCCGAAGCACCTTGGCTGCTTTACAGAGTGTGCTAACCAAAAGGAGTCTAAATTTAATTGCGACTCACAGGATAATCAATCCCTTATTAATCCCTTATTAAAGCATAACCAAACACTTTCAAACATTTAAAGAAAAATAGTGTTGTGTCCTGTCATAAACAGTCAATAGCAAGAATTTAGTCATCATCATGAAGCTATATTGGAAATCAGTTTCACATCCACGTGTTTCTCTCCACTGGTTGTTGGTGTAGGTGACGTCCCAGCGCATGCAGGGGGTTCTACTTCTGGTGTTCTCCAAGTTCTGCCACCTGCCATTCCTGAGGGGTCTCCAGACACAGAGCACACGCACCGGCCTGGGTGGTTACTGGGTGAGTGTGTGTGTGTGTGTGTCTGTGCATGTGTTTGTGTGTGTGTAGGTGTATGTGTGAGCGATGAGGGCACATTTGAGATGGTAGCAGGGTAAATTGTGTCTGTGTGTGTGTGTGTTTGTGCCGGTCTGGAAGGGAAGGGACTTCAGCCTGATGTTCTGTATAATTCAGGCCATCGATATGAACAATATAGTGTGTAATTATAAGAGCCTATAACAATAGCCATATTAAATAAATCGGATGAAAATTGTTCACGGAATTAGGATGGGCAGTATGACTTAAGTAAATCCAAAAAGGCAGTGCTCAAGGGGCTAACAGATGTGTTTAAATATATTTCGCTCTGAGGTTTGTGAATGAGAAGCAACCGTTAAGACGCTATTAATCTACTTATTACCTTTAAGACTCTATTAATCTACTTCATTATTAATAATCCAATAATAATTCCATTTAAACTACAAGGTCGGCTTTGTACACACCAAAAAAAAAAAGACAGAAAAGTTGACAATCTTGATGGACCCTAGAGGTACCAAATGGTTTAGCTATGCAGGGAGCATACGTTTAGAAACAAACCACAGAGGCTCAGCTGACTGTTTTTTTTTTTTTTCAAGTTTAATCTGACCAATCACGTTGCTCTAGATGTTCCATAGCGGCAACTTAACAAGCTATAGACTGTGCACATGCTGATTCCGCCCCTTATTGAGCCAGGTCTACCGACCATAGCCAGACAAGTACATTTTCTGGCTTGTTCTGGCTTGCCAAGCTAGACAGATTCCTCTGTTTTGAGAATTTTAATTTGTGTAATGTGGCAGAAAATGTGGTCAGTGGTCTAAGTTTATAGTTGTCCTCAGTAAATAAATTAATTTTGTTTAAATTGTTATAATTTACTCAGTAATAACTATAAACACCATCAATATAAACAGCCTTCTGCTTTCCTTCAGAAGAATGCACTATGCTTAACATCATGTGAAAGCAAATTATTTTTTTAAGCACAATTTATAAGTATATGTGTGTGTGTGTGTATACATACATAAACACACGCCCACACATTCATTGCTTTAGGTGTAAACCAATATTAAATGTGCATGTTTGCATACTTATTGCATATTTTGCTGCATAAAGTGAATTTTTTCACTCTTCCCTTTCCACCCCTAGGGCAATAAGGGCGGGGTGAGTGCGCGCATGATGGTGTTTGGGCACCCGGTGTGCTTCCTCAACTGCCACCTGCCGGCACACATGAGGAACCTGGAACAGCGCATGGAGGACTTTGAGAGCATCCTGCAGCAGCAGCAGTTTGAGGGCGGAACCGCACCAGGGGTGCTGGATCACGAGTAGGTGTCAGGAAGTGGGAATGGTTAGATGTAAAGGTCAAAGGTCTCCTGCAGTGTCACTGCTTTTACTGCAGATCAGTTGTGTGTAGAGGAAACAACATTGACACATTAATATCAACACAGTTAAATCTGAAATATGTTGAATGAATACACAAGATTAGCCTCAATGTATAAGATAAGGATATGGGTACGTTGTTTGTTTGTGTCAACAGCGTGGTGTTCTGGTTTGGAGACCTGAACTTCCGCATTGAAGACTATGATATTCATGTCGTGAAGAGTGCCATTGACAACAACAAGCTGTCTCTACTCTGGGAGCGAGATCAGGTCAGACTTTCATCTTGTCAGTGCAATGCATCAATTCCTGTTTTTCCTTAGAGGCTGAATTTCACGATTTAGCCACTAAGTGGTAGCCTGGTGCACCAAATACTTTTACATAGTTTCACTTTGTACAAAGTGACTGCTGCAATCTCTGTTTTGGCATATGTTTCCTTCTCTGTGAGCAGATACTCTAACTTGCCATGCCAGAGCCCTCTGTTCGTTGATTGCCTTGCCATGTCGAAAGAAACCTAAGTGCATGGTGACATTACTGACTGTCCTTTTGCAAAATGTACATTTTCAGACAGTCTGGCTCTCTAGATGGAGAAGAAAGAGCAAATAGAAAGGTTTCAGTAAAGAAAAGGGGTAGAGGATTTGTGCATTAATTGCAGTGTTTCTGGTCATAGTAAATGTAAATAAACAAAATGTGACCATCATTTTTGTTTCACAGAGGGAAATACAGTGTGTGTGTGTGTGTGTGTGTGTGTGTGTGTGTGTGTGTCCTTACAACTGAGTTGTCCAGGCAGGCAACCTCTGCACATACCTCAGGTTAGGCAGATTGGTGACAGATGCGCCACTGCTGTTTAAAATTACAACCTCGTCTCTCAAACAGCTTTTTGTTAAAAAGTCTCCAAATCTCTTTTAAATTAGCTTTTGAGCTGCCTAGAGGCAAGATTGGAAGGAAAAAAGGCTCACCACAATTCACCACCAAATTCATATGAAACTCTGAAAATCCTTCAAAATAAATTCCCTCAGTCTTTTTTTCAGAACATTCAAAGTTTTACTTGTTTCCCATGTGCAAAGTAATGGGAGACAATGATTGTCTCCATATTACAATAATCCCTGTTTGCCACTGATAAGCGATGCTAGATTTGATAAGGTACTAGAATGTAATCATTAAGGAAAGCATCAGTTAAATACAAGACATCATTACATCATCCCAATTAATTCATAGTCCTTTTGGGCCTGTTTCTTGGGCAGTAATCTCCAATGGTTTTATCGAGATTATGAAGTGAAGAGTTCTGCATTAGCCTATTTGGGGCTCCAATGTAAAGCTAGTCTCTTTGAGTATTAGGAAAGCTGGTCTTCTTTAGTGTGCATTACACAAGAGAGCAATTTGTTAAGAGAATAGGCTGTGGTACTTTATACACACACACACACACACAAGCACAGGTACAAACTAATCTCATCAGATCTGACCCCTAAAAGAAGTAAGGCTGGCTTGACATAAAGAAAATCTGAGATGTGCGGCTGATTCGCCACATTGCATGGAAGAAAAGCACTTGAAAAGGATCATGAAAATCATTTGTTGAATGATTAATTTCATTCATTTGTGAAAATGCAAAATTACCAAATTGGAAATTATACAGCAGCATGGGGGGGAGCAGAGGGGTTTTGCAGAGTATTATGGGATTGAATTGTCCAGTGCGGTAATATGTATGAAGTAATATTTGTCTGTTCTTGTCTTGCACAGCTCAACATGGCCAAAAACAGTGAACCTATTCTAGAGGGGTTCATGGAGAGTCCACTCAACTTCCCTCCGACATACAAGTTTGATGTTGGCACCCACACATATGACACTAGGTATATTTATTGAAGGTGACATAGAGATGGACCATAACTGTGAACTGTGTAACTTTTGATACTTGGTTTAAATTCTGTTACATTTACCTACACCTTTATTCTCTTATTCTCTACCACTGTGATACATCATCCGTATATACAGAGTGTGTGTGTGTGTGTGTGTGTGTGTGGGTATATTGTTCCATATCGACATAATCCTTTCACTAACACAACCTGCAAGATACTACAACAGAATTTATTTTGGAATGTAGACTTTGTATGTTTTGTGTAGGTGTAAATTTTTGTTAACATTTTAAGATGGGGTTTGGGTTTTTTGAGTTTATTACGTTCAGTTTCAGTGACAAATACATTTTGTGTTTGTCAATGAGTTAAATGTCTGTCAGCTTTTGAAGCAAAACAAACATTTCCCTCCCTCCCTTTGCTTGAAGTGCTAAAAAGAGGAAGCCTGCGTGGACAGACCGTATCCTGTGGCGCCTTCGTCGGACTGGTTCACCAGTGCCATCCCACAATGCCAATCTGCAACGTGGGTTGACGTCTTGGCTGGGTGGGGTTACCAGGGTGACACAGCATACTTACCGCAGTCACATGGGCTTCACCATTAGCGATCATAAGCCTGTTTCGGCCATCTTCTCTCTTCATGTGAGGCCTTTTAATATTCTCTTCATTATGAAAATGCTGTTACTATTAAATACTATTGGGCAGCACAGTCTTGGTAAACACAAGTCTTTGTTATCTGACACTAACCATGAAAAACCCATCTGTTAAACCCAAAAGGTTTACTTGCTAATAGTAAAGTGATCTGAGAATTAAAAAAAAATCAAAGACTTTAGACTCTGACTCTGAGACTTGAGACTCACACTGGGGACTCTTATCAGTTTGATCTCTCTAATATTTAGCCAGTGATATTCAGTCATTCTCTTATTGTCATTCAGTAAATCATTCACTTTAATTGAATTTAAGTGATAAGTAAAAATAGAGACTTGTTTCATCCCCTCACCTGTCTGTGGTGTTTCTCTCTTCTAGTTTCCTTTCAGAGTGAGTGTGCCTTTGGTGACCATTGAAGTTGAGAAAGAGTGGACCAAAGTCTCTGATGCAACTGTCCAATTCGAAGTGGCCTCTACCTTCCAGAGAAGCTCGTGGGACTGGGTTGGCCTCTACAAGGTAGCACCACCCAGTGCAGATTAACCACTGGGGTGACCTACATAATTCCTACACAAAATGGCTTCCAATTTTCTGTGCACTGGAATTTCAAATTATTGTTGTTGAGGCTGGTGCTCTCTGTCAGCTGTATGACTGTATGCCTACATTAGATATGAAACTGAACAACTGATCATCAGTTTTTCTTTCCTAGGTTTCTATAGAGACAATGTACCATACTATTGATACCTTATCAGTATGTGGCAGCTTTCAACACAATGACAACGACACAAACATTTGAATTATAGTTAACATTTACACACTGATAACAACATCAGTGTGTTTGACCTGCCTGCCAGTGTCCACATGCCCAGGCAGTCCAACTGTCCCTGCAACAACACACTATATTATAGACATATTATATAGCCTTCACTCTCCCTCGACAAAATTAAATGGAAAACAAATAAGAGTACATTGATACAGTAGACAGGGTTCATTAGTTGATGAATTGTTAATTGTTTTCATTATCTAATCAAGGGTGATATACTGCAGGCCTACCAGCCTTTCAGGATACAAGTCATAGAGTGATCCAAATAGAAATAAAAACATTAGTAACTATAGTGACATCAGTAACTAAAACAAACAGGAGTATATTGGTATTCACACAGACATACGGTTCATTATGCACAGTGCTACTAACATACCAGTATTCATAACATTGGTACAATAATCATTTGCATTAATGGTCTTTTTAGGTGGGATTCAAACATCACAAAGATTATGTGGCATATGTGTGGGCCAAGTCTGACCATCAACCTCAGGTAAGAGTCTTGCTCAACGCAAGATAAAAGGTGCAGCGCAGTGATGTCTTATTTATGTTGCCAATAAAATGACTGTTGCTAGCCAACATGTTGTGGTAGCAGTTATTATTCATTATACGCCTATTTGGCGTTTGTTTTCATTCATTTATTTTCCTCTCCTCTCATTGTTGTTCATGTTCAGGTGACTTTTGCAGAGGAAGATCTGCCCAGAGAGGCTGGGGAATACATACTGGGCTACTACAGCCACAACATGAACAGCATTGTGGGAATCACAGAGCCCTTCCAGGTCATGACAGATAAATTGTCACACAATTGACACATTTACATTACATTTAACATTTAATCTTACATTTAACGCTTTTATCCAAAGTGACCTACAAAGGAGGATAGATAGTCACACCTGAGTGGCAAACAGTCACTGAAATGCTTACAGTGGATTTAGTCTCAAGAGATCACTCTTAGGATGTCCCTTCTAAACAACTACAGCACATTTGCAATGATCATTTTGTAATTTCTGCTTCATAACTCACTGTGATAACAATCTTTACTCAGGGTTTGTACTGTCATGTCAGTACTGCATGTTACTATGAAAAATGTAATGATTGGGCCTTGTACAAATGTCATTTGTATTTTCTCTCAATTTAACCATTTTAATGTGTTACATTTTCACAGCGCTCTTCACAGAAAAAAAAATCTGTTATCTGCACAGCTATGCGTCATTCTTAAAACCTGTTTCCTGCTTTTCACACACGCTTAGCATTTTGTTTAACTTGGATGGCAGCAGCCCATTTATCATGCCTTATTTTGAGTGCCAGCTTCTCCAATACCCCTTGCCACCTGGATTCATCCTCTGCCAGTTCCATTAGCACAAATGAAGCCTGTAAACAGACCATTTTGAAAACAGGGTGTGGACAGGTTCAGGTTACGGGATTACACAGGATGACGAAGGAATGCAATATCGGATATATTTTCCATTGCCATAGGCATGCTCATTCCTCAGACAGAAGCTACAATAAGAGCAGATTAGGGCAAGATGCCCTAAAGAAACTCCAGATGTGTTTTCATGAGTCTAAGTAATAAAATGCAGTATAGGAAAAGCTTATTTAAAGTGACAGTGTAACTTGGTGATATTTTGAAATGGTAGGTTTTTGGTCTAAAATCATGGACAGATTAGTCAAACCTGTCATTTAAAATATTCATACATCACCAACAACAGCCCAGTTGGTAGTGTAACCAGTATAACCAGTAACCAGTGTAACCAGTGTGGTCAGTCTGTATGCAGTAGTTGTCAATGTGTTACTGTGTGAAAGATCTGCTTTTATTTTTGCATGATGGCCTTGAACCACGGATTTTAGAGGTGTGGATAATTGAGTGTCATGTACCACACACAGTTACTTTAAAAGATGTTGCATATTGTTGCTGTATTTATTGTGGCCTGTTTCTTTTATTTCCACTTTAAGCTCTACTTCATAGTCTAGGTGAGCTATCTGGATATGCTTTAAATGCTAAGTAAGGCACGTATTGAAGGGCACTCCGGACATTTACATTTATATTTTGTATTTAGCAGACACTTATATCCAACGTGACTTACAAAGGATGATTAACAATCAAGCTACATAGAAAAAATCTTTATGAAAGTAGTCATAGTTACATAGATACCAACTACCTGCATCGAAAGAGCATCGTGTAACAACAATTCGGGTGATACATTGTGCTCAAATACACATGATCCAACCCTCCATGTGTAGCTTGTTATTTCAACAATCTGTAACTGTAATGAGCAGTGCAGGTGCATCCCTGAGCATGTCACTCACAGCCCTGGTCCCCGCTTGCAGGTTCAGCTGCCTGTGGTGAGCCCGCCAGCGCCGGCGCCACCACCCCACTCCGAGAGCTCGGACGAGAGCTCCGAGGACGACAGCACGCTGGTGCTGCTGGCGCCGAGCTCTTCGCGCAGTCCTAGCCCAGGGACGCGCTCAGGCAAGCGCACCCACCAACGCCGCCAGCGCAGCCGCAGCCCCGCCGTGCCACCACCGCGTCCGGCCGCTGCCCTCTCTGCCGCCTCACCGCTGCCCGCTCTGCAGAGCCTCAGCCTGTGCCCGCGGCCCCGCGATGCCCACGCACGGACCCCTTCCCCACGAGCCCCTCGAACCTCAGGCGCCTCCTCCACTTCCTCCTGCACCTCCAAGAAGGAGCGGCTCGTGTGCCAAGACAGCTCCCCCTCCTCGCCCATCAGCCCTCTGAGTCCACGCAGCCCTGTGTCTCCCGGAGGTGCTGGTGTCACCACCCCAGAGGCACTCATCGTAGCCATGCTGGGTCCGACCCAGATCCCCCCCAGTCCTGCTGCGGAGTCGGGTTTATGATCGAAGCCTATGCACCCCCCCCCAACCCCAATCCCTAGCCTCTCCAGCCTCAGACTGCTAAACATACTCATGCTAACTGTACTTCCCATGTCAGTTGAAAATATATTGCTATATATTTTTTTCTACTGAACAAATGAAATATATGTGCAATATATTTAGAGAGTATATATTTATTTATTTCCTTTGGATATGCCTAAGGCCTGCTGGGAACCCCCTGCTGTTGATGCTAAACCAAGGACATCAAGGCTTCTCTAGTGCTGTATGTGTTGCCTGGTTTCTGGTGTGGTCATACTGTTTGAGCCTTATGGTATGCTTTCAGATTCCAATGGCTACAAGCACTTAAACAGCTTTGAATGCAGGGAAAATGGGTTGAAGGTTTCTTCATCAGAAAGGAAAGCATGCTGGTTTAGGAGAACTGATTGTCTGGGATTTCATGGCACTTGGATATTAGGTATGTTCAGTGCCTAAGAAAATATTGTGTGAACACTGGATCTGTGTGTGTGTGTGTGTGTGTGTGTCTATGTGTGTGTATGTGTTTGTGAGAAAGTTTTTGGTTAAACGTGTGTGTTAAAATGCATCTATTCATTGTAGTAATGTGCCATGAGGTTATGTCAACACAGGCAACTGTGCCCAGTTTTACTGAAATGCAGTACTTCTCCCTAAGTGACAGAGGCGAATGAGATTGCCGAGGTTGAATGTACAACCGTAGACATGGTGTAATTTGACCACTTCAGATTTGTGCTCAATTGTGTTAGAATGTGGCTATATTCACTCTCTGTGCCTGTTTGGGTTAGAGTCTGGCTTTTGTGGCAATTTTGTGATTCTTGTGCGTCAGACATATACTCCATAGGCCAGATGTATGTTAAATGTTCAGTAAAGAAGGACTGTTGATACAGCCTAATAAAACGACTGACCAGTCTCCTGTGTTTTTACCATGACTTCACATTCCGAGTTTAGATGTAAAAGATCTAAAAATTTGCAAAAATATTCCCCAAATTTTTTTTTTTAAATATTCTAAGTATTCTCTATCTCTATCTGCAATTCAAATATTGTAAACATGCCAAAACAATCCAACTGGAATTGAAATGATTATACGGTTTATCAGTAATAATATGCAAGTAGACTTACAGGGTTTTGCATCTAAATTTGTCATATGACAGGGTAGACATTTAAAGGTCTCCTTTCAAAATAAACCATTTAATACTTGATTTTTTTACATTACCATAGGTCAGCCCAAGTTGCACTTGCATGCTCAACTTCAAAATGCTCTCCTACCCCTGTAGTCTGTATTCGCCTGTGATAGAAAACAGCTGGGAAAAACTAGCGAATCGTATAAGCCGTTCAAGCGCACATCACTTTGAACATTAGCTATGCAGTTAGCCCACCCTCAAGAAAACATTATTAGGCTGCCTGCAGACAGACCCACTAGAGGGAGCATCGCAGTGCTGTTAACCAATCAGAGGCGATACGTTTGCATATCATTAATATTCATAAGAATCCTCTGGCACTATCCCTGCACTCGTTTTCACCTAACTAAAATAGCTTGAAACAAGACAACCACAGCATATTTTTGTCAAAACCAACTCTCATGACATTATTTTAGACAAGAGACCACCACAAAATTAATGAAAATACGATGAAATGAGACCTTTAATGAAATAAAAAGATCCTGTGCCTTCTGAGGTGGAATGGGATGGGAGCTGATCAGGTTTAACAGGTTTGAATGTTTTTGTAACACTAAAGGATTACAAAATACTAACATGTTGTGAAATTGCATCATCCTGGCAGTCACTCTCAGCTAGGTACATTTCTAAAACACACACCACATAGCCTACTCTACCCACATACACACACACACACACACAGGTATGAATGTCAAATAGTTCTGCACGTAGGTGCATGTCTGTCAAATTATGAAAGTTGCTTGAGGTCAGTCATATAACACCTGTAACACATTTTTGTAAAGAATACATAATGTACTTTAGGATAGCTATATAACGTTTCAAATTGAAACACTGATAATGTGTTTTGATTGAATGAAGAAAAATGAAGCCCGAATGTAGCCAATTAAGCACTTGATTGTTTAATTGCAGTTCTTCTAAAATATCCTGGTTCAAAATGAACATAGTTAAATTACCAGCATGACCTAATGAGGATGGCAAAATTAGAAACCATCTCGGATTTCTCTGCATGGTATTTTGGTTTATAACCAGATGCTTACACTTACAGTAGCCTATCTGAAAGTATACTTTGCTTATGCAACCTGATTTTATAACAGCAGTATTTTCTTGCATGGTAGCCTACTCCAAATATGCAAGGGGGATGGGGTGGGGTGGTAAAGAGCCAAAGAATGACAGTTACCTGAGGCTTGAATATTCATCCTTTCAGAGGTGCCTGCCATTTGTTTAACAATGCTATAGCACAAAATGTGAACAGCAGATCACAAACTTCACAGAATGAGCAATTGGGCGCTAACAAGAAACACTCACCTCATCATTGTAAAAAGGTGGTGAACTAGTAGGCTAAACGCCTACAATCATAAGGCAGTTTACTAAACTCCTTGAAAACTGCTTTTAATCTGAATACGAGCAATAGGTTTCATGTTGAGACTACAGATTTCCTCCACACACTCTGTAGGCTCAATAAAAAGAGAAGGGGGTCTAGGCTAGAAAAAAATCTATGACAACAGGTCAAAGGGAAAGCATGAAGTTACAGACAACATAACTGTATAGGTTATTTACAGTTTAAATATTTATTTCTATCAAATGGAAATTTCCACTGTAGGCCCAGGTCCAAGTCCACCACGAGGTTACAGAGGTGGTCTGCAGAAGCCTCAACAGCATCAGCAAAGTAATCAGCAGAGTGACTAAGCTTATCCAGCTGGCCCACAATAATCTAAGCTACTGGCATTGATCTTATTTCACACTAATCAATCAGTGTTCTGTTGGCTAAAGCTTTACTTTAGTAATTTAAGATACTAAAGACAAACGGGTAGTGTCATACTGATGAACATCAACATCAACATCCCCACAAAAAGACGCATTAGATAATATGTAGGCTTATGTATGTGTTCAATGAGTAAAAATGTTACTGACAAGTCCAGAAAACAGTGTTCTGCATGGTGAACCAGGGATCATAGTCGATTATACGTAGCTTGCAGAGCGGTAGTTTCTGTCAGAGGGGCGGGACATACTGCTAACCTGACCGATTTCATCAGTCAACTGACTGAGTATATAATTGGCGGAACGAGACATAGAGCAAAGCACATCACGGTGAGTGTACGAATAACCGTGGAAGACACCAGTATAGGGACATTTTCAATATCTGCGTTTTAAAGACGGAAATTTACAAAGAGTGATATAAGTTATTCATAGAAGACAATCAACAGACGTCTGTACACCAGTAGATAAGGCTAACGCTTTTTAAGATATTTGAAGATGAACGGCCAAATGAACGGTTTCCATAATTCACTCATCGACGAAGACTGTTTTCTTTTTACTTCCGAGTCTGTTGGAGAGGGACATCCAGGTATGTGACATATTAATGGAATGAAATTGAAATTGCTAATCCTAATCACTGTTAATTTTTATAATAATTGTTTTAAGTAAAGTGTCGGAACAAGGTCATGTTCGCCCACTTACATGAGCTGACTAGCAGCAAGCTAGCATTCAAATGGCTCATTGCGTGTGTAGACATGTGACTATCAGGCGCATATCATGCAAATATCACCAAGAATGTTTCAGAATGTGTACATAACTTCAGATTACTAATTAATGCTTTATGTTGGTATCTACACTTAACACTACGGCAACTGGCTGAATGTTTGTTGCAGTAAGAGGTTTCGAGGCCAGCTAACGTTAGCACGCGGCGATAATCGGGCCACACGAGGTGTTGGAGCGTTGCGTATAGCTTGTCTGGGTAGGCCACAGGCCCGGCGCTGTCCACGTACCGTTCATTATAAACAAAAACCATACACCACAGTGCGGTTTAATACAATGATATACACATGTATATTTATGTACATCATTTCAGTGTTTTGGTTGTTTATGTATGTGCTAATTCGGACCATTCGGCTCTAACGTTAATACAGACAGATGGCGACGCAGTGAATTCGGGCTAATGTTTATCCCGTTAGCCACATAGGCTAGCCAGTTAGCTTGGCGACCTTCCGTCAGTAATGTTAGTTGCCGTATTTTAGTGCAGCCGGTAATGCCTGGACACAATCCAATCATCGTCTTGCAGAGTAAGAATTGGGTCAGGTACATTGATGTTGCGTTACTACCACCATGTGAGGAAATACTACCACTTATAACCACGTTATGTACATAATATGGTTAAGTTATCGCTGTCTACCTTAACTTGCAAAAAATCGCTTTAGCTTTAATGTGAAAGGATTTACACCTTTGATCGAATTTGAGTAACTCATAACATTACTGGCTAATGAATGACAGAACTTTAGTAGAGTACGAAGGTGTCATAAAGATGCACTTATGAGTTGGAATATAAAAAAAACCCACCTGTCTTAAAAGTATGTTTAGGTTATTTGGCCATCTCATGCGCAGAAATGAATGCAGCTCTGTATTAACATCATCTGTGTGGTTTCACTTTAAGAGGGGATTGGATTGTAGTTGATAATCTTGGTTTGCTTCTGGCCTAAATATAGTATGTGGTCCTCTCCCGGGGGTGTAGTTCCACAATGGCAACAGGATCCTGCTGCATTTATTTTTACTTTGCTGCACTGAGCTTAGAAATGTTATGGGGCCCAACAAAAGTCTGATTCTATGGTGAAAGATAAGAGACGTTATTGCCACATATCAGTATCACCACTGTCATTTTTAACAGCAATACTACTTGTTATGCTGTTTATTCTGTTTGATTAACCCCTTTCTGGTTGGGCTGTTTTTTTTGCAGATAAGATTTGTGACCAGATCAGCGATGCTGTGCTTGACGCCCACCTTAAACAGGACCCTGATGCCAAAGTAGCATGTGGTGAGTGTTTGGTTACAGCCTCCATCCTAACCTCACATTCTGCATTCCCCCGAAATGCGTGCACACACACACACACACTTTGCTCACTTTGTCTCTGGTGTCTCTCCTCTCTCAGAGACTGTTGCCAAGACTGGCATGATTCTGCTGGCAGGAGAAGTGACATCCCGTGCCACTGTGGACTACCAGAAGATTGTCAGGGACACAATCAAAAACATTGGCTATGATGACTCTTCCAAAGGTTTTTAACAGATCAACAAAACTAGCAACACAAAACTCTATCTATATATGACCACGTAATGTTTTGTAGTTATGCATGTATATGAAGATGATTTGTAGTCTAACGTGATCCTCATCCTGCAACTTCCCTCCTGTTTTGAAAGAAGGCCCAGGCAGAAGTGTACTTTGTCCTCTCATGCAGATGCACATTCCTTTCTGATTCACCAGGATCTATGAAGACTGCTTAGAACAGTTGGGGTGCATCAGTTTAACACTTGGCCTGCTTGTGGAGCTGCAACGTGACGCTCGCAGCACTAATGTGTCTGAAATAGGATCTTGTGTGAAATGAAATCACAGCAGCTGTAGCTATGTATTTAGTACTGTATAAGCTAAATGCAGATTGGACTGAAATTGTAATGATACAGAAGTCTTATATGGGGCACAACTGTTGTCACCCTTTTTTTTAAATTGGGGAAAAAAAACCCACACATTTATTTAGTCTAGTGTAGAATTTTTTTTAGTATTACACTAACTAAGCTTCCAAAAATGAGAGCAACTGTACATACCCTTTTTTTAAATCACATTTTACGAGTCTTTGTGCTAGCTGGCATTGCTGTTAGAAAGCAGGAAGGCTGATCGTTATGTCTCATTGTAAATGCTTATATGTCTAGGTTTTGATCATAAGACCTGTAATGTGCTGGTGGCCTTGGAGCAGCAGTCCCCTGATATTGCACAGGGGGTCCACCTTGATCGCAGCGAGGAAGATATCGGAGCTGGCGACCAGGTGAAAAAAAAAATCACCTGTACACATTAATGGCTGTAGTTTGTGAGACGAACAGAATCTAAATGCTTTATCATCAAACACGTCGGATGGATGGAGGGTATGGATGAAATATAGTTGTGTTGAGTAAGGGATAACGGCTGATGTGTGCTACAGTTAATTAATTAATGTTTAATGAAAGTTTCTTACAAGTTGATTGACTAACATGTCTATGAAGGGACAATGAGGGGCAAAAAGAGAGGGTGAGAGTGTGTGCGTGCTTGCCTCTATGGCAGACGGGCGGTGTAAATTGTGCTGTGTACATGAGGCTGTTTGTGTTTGTGTGTGTTTTTTTAAACCAAATGTCTAGTGTATGAATTAATCATTTGTTGAATCTTCATTGTGGATGTTAGGAGGCCCAAAATTCAAGTCAAAATTTGATTAGTTGCACTTTTCCCACTTTGATCAGACCAGAGAAAAAATTGTGTTTCTCAAAGACCACAGTTCTAAACTAGCTACCACTGCTGCGCTTGACAGGGTCTGATGTTTGGCTATGCGACTAATGAGACTGAGGAGTGTATGCCCCTCACCATCATCCTGGCTCACAAGCTCAACGCCAAGATCGCAGAGCTGCGACGCAACGGCATTCTGCCCTGGCTGAGGCCCGACTCTAAAACCCAGGTATGTACACGCTCATCCATCCAAACCAGTTGGGTTGTCATCTTGACATCTTTTACTAGGTCACTGTCTTATTTCTGTTGTGTTTTATACTGGTACGGTAAATGTATATTCCTCTTTCCAAATGTCCATATAGTAAATGGTTGTGTTGGATGCCACCTAGGTGACTGTGCAGTACCGTCAGGACCGCGGTGCAATGCTCCCGGTGCGCGTGCACACGGTGGTGGTGTCTGTGCAGCACGACGAGGGCGTCTGTCTGGAGGAGATGCGCGACATGCTGAAGGAGAAAGTGGTCAAGGCCGTGGTACCCAGCGCCTACCTGGACGAGGACACCATCTACCACCTGCAGCCCAGCGGACGCTTTGTCATCGGGGGACCCCAGGTAATGGACACATTGGTTGGGGTGCCCCAGATGGTTGTGTTGCTTATTGCATAGTATGGGTATGATTGGCAAAGTGCCTTAAATCCCCATTTTTGTTTGGACAAGTAACATGTTGTTTCACCATCATCAGACCAGTGGTTAAGGAGACTAGATAAGTGGGGGAGAACTGGATTAAATTTGACCATTTTTTCCACTAGAATGATCCAGTTCTTGTTAGTAAAAAAAAAAGTAACTACTGCTAGGAAGGATGATCATGATTTTACTATTGTATGTCTCAGGGTGATGCAGGGCTGACTGGGCGTAAGATCATTGTGGACACCTATGGTGGCTGGGGGGCTCATGGCGGTGGGGCTTTCTCTGGGAAGGATTACACCAAGGTGGACCGCTCCGCAGCGTACGCTGCCCGCTGGGTGGCCAAGTCTCTGGTCAAGGCTGACCTCTGCAAGCGTGTCTTGGTCCAGGTAGGAGCTTAGACTGGTCTTTTATTGATTGATTTTTGTTTGTTCCTTTTTTTTGCATACTGCAGCACCCACAATAACTAGCTGAGCTGTGGGTATAAGATCTCTATAAATAAATCTCTATGGGATGTTGCCTTTTATGTTACTTTGTTTTTTAACATCTATCTGTCAATGCACCTTCTGTTGCCTTGTGAGTAATATTTGCCAAAGATATAATGCTGCCGTTGTAATTGTAGGTCTCCTATGCCATTGGTGTGGCCCATCCCCTCTCAATCTCCATCTTCCACTATGGCACATCTCAGAAGAGCGAGAGGGAGCTGTTGGACATCGTCAAGAAGAACTTTGACCTCCGGCCTGGGGTCATTGTCAGGTATTGTTTCACTGTTGCTCCAGTGTGGATCCCCACTGTGTGGTGTTGGCGTTGGTTCATATGTTTCAAGTGTGGTTAATACATGATTGCAATTAAAATTATATTATATTCATATTTAAATGTAAAAACGAATGACAAAAAAGAATGAGCAATTCATACATTCATTTATTTTCTTCTCCATGGTGCACTTAATGTTGAATGTGAAACTGCGGTACTTGTATTGAGTTTTTGTTGATTTTTAAAATGGGGCTGGCTGTCAGGCATGCTACAATAAGTATGTAGTGAGAAACTAAGATGGAGAATAAAATAAATGGTCTGGTGTGCTTTATATAAATAATTATTTGTTAAACAACAAAAAAGTATAAGAACAGTTTGGTGGATGCATCTGAAAGCAAGGGGTTTTCTCATAGTGTACAGAAATCTAGCCTGCTTGTTGGTCTTGTGGTTAACCATTAGCCAAGTGCTAAATGCGGTTCAGTAGTCGGGGCCCATTTTCAGTTAATATTAAACCATCCAACTTGTGTACTATCATTTTGGAAGTAAGCCACAAAAATGACCAGTGAAGTAATTACCAAAAATTTGTGATCTTATTAATGTAGTGGTATTTTTGTTACTCTGTGTGTGTTTGTTCCAGAGAGTTGGACCTGAAGAAACCCATCTACCAGAAGACTGCTTGCTATGGACACTTTGGCCGTGACTCATTCCCATGGGAGGTGCCCAAGAAGCTGAAGTACTGAAGATCCCAAAGAAATTAAATGCCCATAGAAGAACCTCTGCGCTTTCCCCTGCACTGCTCCTGTCCTCCGGTCCTGGGTTGGCACGGTGTGCACTACAGAGAAACCCTGCCAACCCAAGGGAGACATGCAGGGGAAAACCAGATGCATCATGTCCTGTGAACCCACCCTCCACCCCCCCACCCCAAAATGTCATTCTGTCTGTAAGCTCTCCAAGAGATAATTTGGCTTTGATGACTCCAGGCTCTAACCCCCCCCCACTCCCCCACTCTTCACCCTGATTGTTACGTTCGTTCCTCCTTCATCTTTGCCCTGATACTGTGTTTTATGCTTTATCATTTACCTTCCTCTCCATTGATCACCCACCACCACCACCAAATCCCCTCTGATCTAGTGATGGCACAACAGAGGACTAAGATTGTTTCCGGAGACGCTATGCATCGCTGGCTGAAGCCCTAGGCTGGATGTAAATGCATTTCTTTTGATTTTCAAAAGGAAAAAGTAAAAAGTCCGGGTTTGCTTCCAACGATTTAATCTTAGAAGTGAGGTCTGAGCAACCCTTCCCCATACACATGTGCACACATACACGCACACATACGCACATACACTTTCACCCACCCACCCTAATCTTAAGAATTGAAAGTAGAACGCATCTGAACCAGTTGGGTTGTCTTCTAAATTGAGCTTATACTTACAAGCGGGACACCTTTTTAAAGTCACTGTCTTCTTTGCAAAAGCGCCATCCCTTTTTCTGACGTGTTACAGAGAAGTCAGAAGCTGCTACTACCGCCTTGACCCCCTCCGCTCCCTGGTGGCTGGCTTTTTGCAGAGGTTAGATGTGGCTGTGTGTTTACCCTTAGTCCCCCACCCCACCCCCTACCACTCCACTTTCTCTGCGTTTTCCCCACTTTTTGGCGAGGAATCCACGTAGAACTGCACTGTAGCTCCGTTGTGTGTGTGTGTGGTGTGTACTGTACGACCACCGGCGTCGGCAGAGCACTCCCCTGAGCGGGTGAGCTTAGCCGCGTGGGGTGTGGCTACAGAGAAACCCCACCTCCGGCCGGCCTGCTCAGGGAAAATGCCTTCGCCCAAAACTTGAATTTACTACTTGAAGGAACATTCAACGACAAAAAAAAAAAACTTGTAAATTTGAGTGGCAAATCTGCGACACTTAGGACCTTGGTGTACTACAGAAAAGCCAAAGGCCTATTGTGTAGGGAGGAACCACATTTTCTATCGTTAATGTTAAATTAAAACGGATTTAAGTCTCAGCTTTTTTTTGCTGTTTTGCCTGGAAAATTGTGGGTTTACCCATTCCTTTGTGTGGCCTTGTGGCAGGCTCATGGTGTCGTACAGAAAAGCCATGAGATTCTTTGTTACAGGCCAGCACTCACTGATGAATGCTCTGACCATTTTTACTTTTTATCTAACCGACTGAAGAATTACAAACGACCGAGAATAACCATACACTCACGTGTTTATTATTATTTTTTAGAACAAAATATTTTATTGGGCATGTTTCCCATGTAGCCTCACAAACAGAAGCAAAAGTCTGGCTGGTGTTGTACAGAGAAACTAGCCTCGTTTACATGCTCTCTATGTGGGGCTGCAGAGATGCTGCTCATTCCTTTTATACTCCTCAGTTCATCTGACCTTTTTTTTTTTTTTTTTTTTTTAACCAGTGATGAAAGTGTCAGACTGGTCGCCGAAAGAGTTTAAAGTGCCTTTTTCTGTTCTTTTTATTTCTCACTCTTCCTCTCTCCCTCATCGCTACTATTCCTTGTTCTTATTTCCTCTCTCCTCCCCCTCACCCCAATCCCCACCACAGTGGATATGTTCCTTTATATGGGGCCATTAGTAAGTCACCTGAAGAGCTCATGAATTCCTTAAGTGGTCATGTCCCATGCAAAGTGATTTAAATAAAAGTCTGTCCTTAAGATTGTGGTTGTAGTATTGTTCTGTTGTCTGCTTTTCTATCCATGAAAGGAGTCATGGAAGACGTTTCTAAATGATCTTTGGTTGGACCATGCAAATATAGGAGGTGTGTCTTAGCGAAATTACATGTCATTGCACCTCTTTTCAGATTGGCCCATTTCAGCGCGGTGAAAACTAGTTTGAAATTTACATGTAGAATGAGGCGGTACATGGTGTTGAAGTTTTGCTATGATCCATTGGATACCTTAAGCTACCTAAATTCAACAATAACAGTAAATGTGGTTTGACATTCTGTGACTCCTTTAAATTATTCTAGAACTGTATAGATTCTGACTGGAGAACTCCTCACGTCTCCTATTCCTGTTAGTTTCAAAACTAGGGCTCTGACTGCGACCTGCGTTCTTGACCGACATGTTTCTGACAGTTTTAAGTATTGCGTGTTCAGCAGCTTTGTCACATGTAAGAAGTGCTGACACTTTATCCAGCCAATATATTGAATGCTGTGTGCCAGAGTTATGTAACTTGACCGACTTAAAGCAGTTTTTTCTGTTGTGATGCACTAATTTCAGTGCAAAAATATTGCATTGAATGCAGTTCTTTCGTGTCCAAAAATGTATTGCATTTCCTGGAGGAAAATTGATTCCCCCCCCCCCCCCCCCTCCCATAAGGTGATTAGATTTTGCCTAATGGAAAATGTTGTCTTCAGTCACGCAAAGAATGCATTGCCCTTTAAGCTTAACAATATTTAAATTGCACATCTTTATTGTAACTGTTTCATTGTGCTTGTTGAAATTTGGACCCAGAAAGGTAGATTTGCCACTATATGGACAGCAATATGTATGACACATCCACAAATTAAGAGTCTATGAACACAAAATTCACCTTCAGTTAGTAAAACAGTGAAACGTCAAAAAGTCTCCTTACTTACTCCTTTATAACTTATCTTATGTGATCTCTATACTTTTTGGTAATACAGAACGAAGCCCCCCCACTTCCCTTGTGGTGACGGGAGGTAATGAATTCAAACTGCACAGTGCATACCAACCAAAATTTATTGAAAGAATAATGCGTACAATGTAATAAAAAGTATATGTTTAAGGTTTCCTTGTTGGGGAAACTACCAAGTAATTTATTGTGGCATTGTGTCACTTAATGGTCATGTGCACACATGGCCGTTGGGCTACAGACGACTGGAGAGTCGAACCACAGCAAAGATGACAAACCAGGGGCATAGCCGCTTCGATGTGCTCCTCTTGTTTTCATACTACATCAGATAAAAATAAATGTGAAATACAGCTATTAAATGACAGAAACCTCCTTTCTAATACTTCCTTGTGTCAGTCAACAAGAAAAAATTAAAACATTTTCAAATACAGTGCAGTTAAAATATTTAGGCTCAGAATCATATGTCTTATAATGTCTAGGCCTACTCCTCTTGCTTGTCTTGTGTACATTGTTGCTATGTGTAGATCAAGTAGGCCTACAGAGCAGTTTATTCCTAACTGAAACACTGGCATAACTAGTGCTATTCCTGCCCAAACTGATTTCCTGCATGCCAAGGAAAATTACAAATGTCCCAGACTTTGCAACAGTGGTAGGCTACGCATGTGAGAGCTCACCCATGTTGCTTGACTCCACTAAGCTGTCGGAGCAGAGGCGGATGAGGCTGCAGATGGTGTCAGGGGAGATGAAGGACGTCACCATATCAAGCACTGTGCTTATGACCTTCTCAACAAATCTCTCACAAAAGGGCTTGGTTAGATCAGGAAGAAGGCTGCAACTTTGCTCCAGTAATGTAACAAGAATGTTCTTTGAAAGAGAGTAAAATATAGAGAAAGCAAAATTCAGCCTTCGATGCATGCATCAGCTCTTGCCCTTTCTTTGTAAGCAAGACATAACTTAATAATGGGCCCTTGCAGGGTCAAAGAAAGGCCAATAGATGGCGTAAAAGAGTTTGCAGTAGCTTGTAGGCCTGCTCTGTTAATGTCCAGATAGTATATGATTATTCTGGGTACTCTGTCCAGGATCAGATTGACTCCAGTGGGGATTGGTGAAAGTTAAGCAGGCTTCATAGAGAATACACACTGATAGGCATATCATTATTATCATCATTAATGATTAATTTAATGACAACCCATTATGTTATCACACATTCATTTTCATTATGTTTTAGTGACTGCATTGATTCAGACTGTTTTCTAAAAATCATCCTGTCTGCACTCCTCACAAGTGTTTTTGCCAGTGCATTCTTCTGTGGCTCAACTGTCAAGCAAATCTTTGCCTGATATTTTGCAAGTGACATGCATTTTAATGGTTTCATAGCAAAAAGTAAGTGGCATAAGTCAAAACGTATTCAATGAAAGTGTGCTTTTTGTACTGTGAAAAATAATCTAGTCATGTGTCATATTTACAATTAAATAAGTTGGTCTTGGTAATGTATGCAACTAAAGACTCAAACAGCAACACTTCAGCAGAGGTAGGCCTATACATGAAATATAATGCCGCAAAGAATATAGTACTTAAAGAGGCACTCAGTAAGTCTGTTTTATAACCCTGCATTAAACACCACGAACCTGTAGGGGGAGCTCTTTACAGTTAGCTGCATTGCTGTAGTGTACACTCCCTCAGTTTGTTGCAAGTTGCAAGTTCCGTATTCACTATACAGGGCTGTACAGCGGTGCGCTCAATCGCCGTTTGCAACACAACAGACCAGTCATGGAGGCAAAAAAGTGAATAAAGCAGAGTAGGGCTAAAACAGCAGAAAATGTGCTGGATTACCTCAACTTGGTCCTTTGGCAGGAGTGCTAAAATGGTGTCAATCAACTGGGTACAGATCTTACATGGCATACCAGGGGTTTCCTGAGAAGGATGGAAAAAGTACACATATATACCAAGGCGACATACCAAGAAGTAATCATAGACAACTAAGCTAAGGCATCAGATGGAGGGTGCTGGTGATGGAAAATACATTAATGCATCACCTATACTGAAGATAATGTAACAATCATGCAACTCAAGACATTAAAACAAGAATACTGTAGCCTGCTCTTTGTGAGATGCTTTTCCTACCCCAAGATGTGTTGTTCTGAAGGCCATTTGAAGTAGGGTCTTCATATCTGCCAGCTCATTACCAGTGTTATCACAAAAGCCAAGAGCAGAGCAGAAATCATCATCTGGTTTCTGTGTGGAAAAACAACCATTATTCTCCATAAGTCTCCAAAAGGTCCTTATACAGATTGATCCAAATAAAGGCAGTGGGTTTTATTCACCAAATCTTCTGTCTAAGAATGGTCTTAATGTACTTACTTAAATGTTATATTTTACAACTGCAGAATGGATCAGAAAGCAACAACACATTAGTAAGCTTTAAGCTTTTACGTATGCTGAAAGTGTGATTTGTGTTAGCTAATGTACCTCAATAAAATTATTCTAGATGCTTTAAACAGTACAGATGTTTGGTGTACAAGGTTACAGGACATGAATAAAATGCTATTCCAACAGGCTTATTTAGAACATAATGGTTCCTCAAGATGGTTTGTCAGATAACTTTGTATATTTGTCAAGCTTATTTTTTCATCATGGTAGAGCTATGAAAAAGTATGAAGGAGTGAATTTGAACCTGTTCATTAATGAGTTTTTTTGCGTGAGCGATCACCACAGGAAGGTTTTTTTCCACAATCAGCTTGCAAGGTTCGTCCAGCCCTGGACCAAGCAGTCTCTCACATAGGGCATTCATGTCACTTGTGGTCATCCCCTAAGGCAGATGAAGCAGTAGAAGATTTATAGTACAGTTATAAGTAGGCATAACAAAGGGACAGACATTATCAGGTAGGATATGTGGGATCATAAAATTCACACAATTGGTTACAAGTAATACATCTGTGATTATCTTGCATACTCTATGACATTATTATAAGCGATATGTACACAATTGTACACAATGAATGTAAAAACTTAAAAAAAAAAAAATAAATGTGTAAGCAGAGTTACAGGGGTATACATCAGTTTAAAGTTTGTGAATGTTACTCTGGTTGCATATGAAGTTGACAAACTTATCAAGAGAGGAACTCAGTTCGGTTTTAGCTCTTTGCTTTACCTGAACTCCTGAATCCACAATTAGACCTTTCAGAAGGTCAAAGATCTTGGTACAGGCCTTACAGGAACTTGCCTGTAAAGACACATGGTGCAAGGTCAAGAGAGGGTGAAATGGGTTCAGATGGTTTTAAAAGAGGGAACTAAGAGCATGCAGTTCCCAAAAAACAGAAATAAATTCCTATTAAATCGAATGTTGCAAAGCCACATATATCATGTGACCCATATTTGTTTCTCTACTTCTCAATACCATGCCTTTACAGATAACAACATAATTACAGTTCCTTTCAGAATTACATGCCGTTCCTTTACACATAACAACAGTTACAACTTTTGTTGACTGCACTCAGACTGGGATCCACTTATTCATTTTCAAGTTAATTTATTTAGTACAGGAAAACCCATTCTTTTGGTGTGTGTTAACATATTTCATTGTTCACACAAATACATCTGGCATAGCTGTCATGAAATTATTCCAAACACTTTTTACCTCTGGCAGCTGTCTTGGGTCAACCTTTGGGTTATCAGCATCTAGGACTCGTGCTGGATCTTGGAGATAGGAGTTTAGTTACTTGGAAGTCCAAGGAATGTAAGAATTGTAAAAGTACTTTCACATTTCAGTCACATCTAGAATACATATAGGCATATTAAAAGCAAGCGTGAAAATCTATTAAATTGAAAGTAAATATGTAGGAAAATAATCTTTTTTCCATTCATTTCTTTTCAATCTTGATCCTTATTCCTCTTACCGACAAAATGAAAGCACACCAAAATCAGAACCTTGAAAAAGGTTGACATGTCTTCGTTTTTTGAGGTATGTCTTTGATGTGGAAATGAGACACATGGAAATTTAGCTGGGGACCATTTTATAGAATAGAACACTCCCTAAAAACCACAGTGAACATGCCATTTAACAATACATTGGCCTAATTGTATGCACTGTGTGTTCACAAGATAACATTCCAGGTAGCATTCTAGTTGATAAGAGTATGTGTTTAAGAAACTTAAAATAGTGAAAGACAGTGAGGATTGGAGTCTGGTTAGGCAATATTTCATTCATACAGCATTTCCCTGTAAAATACTGCTGTCATTATAGTTTTACTGAACTACTTACTGAATTAAATGGCATTTCATCATCTGTTCAGTGGTGATAGAGCAGGTGAAGGCACACAAATCACATGTTTTATCTAGTAAATGTGAGCTAAAATTCACCACCTGTGAAATAGGGTATAACAGTTATTAGTTACTATAGACTAAAAGACTGATGACTAAAATAGGGTGACTTAAACAAAGCTTGAAAGCTAACAGTGGCAAAACACATACAAGAGTGCAGAGGTATGTACAATGTTGGTACAATGTGATAGCAGGAACAACAAGCTAACAAAAAGTACTGTATATCAGATTTAGTTCAGAGTATATCAGATTTTAGTTCTCTGTTCATTTCAATGCAGGCTCACAATTACCTCAAGAAACTCTAGGCCCAAACTACTGCCCGTAGCCTTCTTTACCAATTCACAAATTTAAGTGTAAATTATATTTAAAAGAGAGTTTAACTGTATTAAACTGACAAGTGTCACTCAAGTAACAACGTTTCCTAAATGCATTCCTGAGCAAGGATTGCTTATGATATAATACAGTAACTTTTAATTAATTATTTATAATCCATGCGTCTGAACCATGACTTCAAAAGGTCAAATGAATTCTGTGCAGTAAGTGTTTGATTACTGCCCAATGCATTAGTAGGTATTCATGGAACATCAGAAATAATAATTGCCTAAGGCCTATTCCCTTGAAACTACTGTAGGTGTTTTCAAGATGTTCTTTGCTTAGCTAAAACAATCTCTTTTTAATACTCATATTCTAATTAGATGTCTTTGGATTAATCATGGCTGGTCTTTGTGGTCCTGAACCATATTTCTGTCTTACAAAAAGAGGAGGAGAGTTTTGAATAGATTTCATTCTGTAGTTATGTATTATGTATTTTGTAAACTAGACTACATGATACTACTTTGGCTGGCCCACAGTGTTTCCAGAATAGGGTAGGCTGTGCACAGTTCAGAGAGATAAGCACTGAGGGGACACAAAGAGCTAGGCAAACATCCCCTTGCTCTTTCTCTCTCTGTGTGTGTGTGTGTGTGTGTGTGAGAGAGAGAGAGAAAGATTGAATGAAAGTGAAGTGTGCTTTCAGAGCAGAAGTGCTTCACAAATTGAGTTGTTTTATGACTACTTACATTTGCTGGACAGGACATAACAAGGTTTTCAAGATCATTGAGAATCCCCAGTTCAGATCAGTTACTCTTTACTGTCTACAGAGGAATAGGCCTACACACCGAGACAAGTAGGGAAAAGACACAAACAAATCTTAAAACGAACAATGGAGGGAACGATTTCTACAGTGTAATTGGCACCTTGCATATTATAAGACTGGTTTCTCCTACAAAGTCAGCAGAGATAACCGTGGACAGCTAATCAATGTCCCAACCACCATTACAATATGGGCTGAGTTTGTATTTGTTCACAACAACACTGGTGCCTCAATACCTGCCAATAAAAAAAGAGTGAAGACAGAAGTATTTGTAAAATAAAGACAACATGACCTTATCAACAGTATAAGCTTCATGAGGAAGTACAAACGTTGTTGTCCCTTCTTACAAATGATCTCAGTGTTAACATTAAATTTAATTACCACACCAACTAATTATCACACCAACTGGCAAACTCATTAAACACAAACTCTTTGAACCACATGGAAATGGCACTTTATTTTAAAAAAGGGGGATTTATTAAATAGAAAGGGTGCACACAAGTACAAATGATTCAGTGATACAAAATCACAAAGTAATGTCTGTTGTAAATGTGAAAAAGCCTCTTAATTTCAAGTATTAATATGACAATATAGCATTTATTTTTATTTAAGGGCATTCATTCGAGGACAATCGGTAAACAAAACAATTTCATAAATAAAATGCAGAACCATTTTTTAATCAAGTTCAAGTATACGGAAATCTGGTGATTTATCACTGCTAAAAAGAGCAGACTATAAAAGTCATCTGATTAGATCAACCACTTCTGTGTGAGCTGACTTACAGTAAAAAGGCAGAATAGGAGCGCTTGTTTAAAGAACTGATATCACAGACACTGGCCATATTAAAAAGAGGAAACTACACAAAGACGAGGTGTTGTCTTATGTTATCAATAAAATGCCATGGTTTATATGATAATGATTAGGCCCAAATGAAATTTGAGCTTTTTCAATATTTGCTGTAAAATCTCATTAAATTATTCACTTTGTACACAGTGAGCATTGCAGCTATTACTTATTCTCTAGTTGCACATCTGGGTCCTGTGCCCTATAGTTCAACCTCTGGTTGGACCTCAACCTTAACTAATGAGCGTGTTTCATTCAGCTAACGTCCATAATAAACTCAAGCATGTTGAGTTACACCAGTTGCGCATGCCATGCCACGTGCACAGACGTGTACCACCAGCCTCAATTGCTATGCTATGCTAACTTGTACTTATGACGTCTGTTAGGCACCAGCAAGCAGCTATCTCTCAGTTAGTTTTTATCAGTTAATAATTTATAGATTTATAGAGTTTTTCACCATTTCATGCACAACAGTATTGCAGTCAATTCAACTGCAGTTCAGAAAACATAAGAGGTAAGCATTTATAAATGATCAACAAAGTGTTAACTCATACATTAGAAATAGGTATTAGATGGACTTCCTCGCCATAAACAAAGCATATACATCTATAAATGATTTACTGATGAGAAATATTTAAGAGTTAACGGTTTGCTAATGATTAACAAATGTATTAAAGCGCCCATAGAACACATTTTTTGACCATCATAAATTGTTCTTTGAGCCTCAATGATAGCATATGCAAATTTTTGCGGCTGAAAGTCACCTTAGAAAGAAAATATTCGTAATTTCTAGCTTGAAATTTACATGTAGAACAAAGCGGAAGATGGCGGTTGAAGTTTTGCTATGGTCCATTGGATACTGTAAACTACCTAAATTCAACAATAACAAGGTGTGGTTTGACATTCTATGGGCACTTTAAATAATGTTAAATAAATGCTTTATAGGGAGTAGTTATTTTACAGTGTTACCAGTCATAGTAACCAATACATGGGTTGCGGACAGGGACCTAAAGCATACTATAGTTTAGGCTACTATAGTCCATGATTGTGGATTTCCTCTACTTTTTTGTTTAGCACCAATAAATTGGTTAGCAAATTACCATAACATGATAATTATATTATATACATGTACAAATATATATACAGTACAAATGTTTATCATTATAATATAATAATATATCATAGGCATATTATATAATATGATACTATATGCCTATTATAATGATAAACATTTGTACTGTGTGCACACTAGTTAACATCCCTATAATTTCTGGATATTTCAGGTGAGAGTGTTCTTTGAAGAAGTGCTTGAAGACTTTCATTTACATTAATACCTCAGTTAGCCTATTGTTTCCATGGTTACCTCAGTCTTCCAGACGACCCTGACATGATTGATACAGCCTCCAGCTGGCCCCTGGCTTGACTGCACCTAATGACAAGGGACTATATCCTGGGATTATAATGGGACTCTTATATTACTTTATTTATACCACAATTTTCTTATAATGTGTACCTAATGGAATAATAGTGGACTAATCACCATCTGAGAGACTGAAAACCTGCCCTAGACAGTTGGGCTAGCCCAGGCATGGGCAAACTAAGGCCCGGGGGACATATACGGCCCGTTTGGCTTTTTAATCTGGCCCGCCAAACGTTTCAAAATTATATTAAATAATATTATTAAACCTTTATTTAGTATTTTAACTACAATGTCCTACAATGAGCCTCTATGTGTTAAGCGCTTTGAGACATGCCTTTTGTAAAAATGCGCTATATAAATAAAATTGAATTGAATTGAATTGAATTCTCTTTGGGCAGAAGTCCCTCCAGGAGCTCAATCAGATAGACACAGAATTTACTCTGAAGGTCAAACTTCACCTGAAGAGAAACCAGTGCAAGACAACAGATGGCCAGAATGTTTAGCTCTGAAACTATGAACTATTTGAAATGAATGTATATAAGATCATATACCATCATTTTTTGAACAAGAAGAAGGATTAGCCATCACACTTTGAAATTTGTTTTCTACCTCGTCCACGCACAACCCCATAACAGAGCAAAATTCACCTGGCTTTTGAAAGAAAATAGTCGACAGACTGTTATTGTCTCTAGTATTGTCTCTCAATGGAAAAAATAAAAGTAACCTAATGCATTAACAAATGAAATCAACTTTTTAGGCAACAATTGTACAATTGTTTTTAAAGGCAGTTCAGTTTTGTAGTGTGTATGTGTGTGTGTTTGTGTGTATGTGCATGCAGTACTCTGTCAATGCTGTAAATAGCCTCTGACTCACTACGAGTTGGTTGAAGATGGAGAAGACCATAGTTAAGTTTTTATCCACCATCTGCTTACAGATTTTCTGCTTCAAGAAAACCTTCAAGGATCACCTCACACAGCTTGTCCAAGTAACGCTTTATCCTTCCCTTATAGGGAGAAGAGTATTCATAGGTCAAGGGACTTGGACATACAGTATGCTGCATGTCTACACCACGTGTAGTGCACAATGCACTGAGAGTGGACCAGACTAATATGTTTGGAAATTGTGAGAAAGTAGAAAAGTGTGTTAAGAAAGTAGGGAAGACTCTCATGTTTTCCCCTAATCCTCATTCCTATCTGGTCTGAGACTCAATGCAACTTCACAACAGCATCAGACTGGGAGTCGAACACGCTAGCCCAGGCATGGGCAAACTAAGGCCCGGGGGCCATATACGGCCTGTTAGCTTAATCCGGCCCGCCAAACCTTTTGAAATTATATTCAATAACATTATCAAACCTTTATTTAGTATTTTCCCTGCAATTTTGGCAAACTGTTGTTAAATCCATTTAAAAAAAACAGCCTTGCATACCCATGCTTTACCACCTATTAAAGGCCAAAACTGTGAAATATAATGGCCTTTACATGTCATTTATATAACTTCACACAAACGCTACATCTATCTGCTCCTGGCACGGCCCCTTTATTAAATTTTATAACCCACTGTGGCCCACGAGTCAAAAAGTTTGCCCACCCCTGTGCTAGTCAGTCTACACACACATAACTAGCTGGTATTACACTCTCATAGGCTGATACACTGGATTAATCTAGATACACGGACACGTCTGTAAATCTCCTGGGCATTACTTCTGCCCGTAGGTATAAACCCACTTTCAATAATAGAGCTACATATCATTTCTGCTTTTCTTAGGAGAAGTGATCCACATAAAGTGAAAGGGCTATGAACTACTTGAGAAATAATAAGAATAGGCCTCCATTTTTCACCCTCTGGTTATGAAAAACTTTTCTTTATCACATAAGCTCTTAGCTGCACTATAAACATGACATGCCTATTTCAAAGATGAGAGAGGCTGAACTCAAATTGGTGAGTTTAAACAGTGCGATAAGGTCATCTGATGCACTGTGAACACAACATACTTCTGTATGAACAGGTGTGTATTCTCAGATATGTTAATGTTTTTTGTGTTGTTGAAAAAGATCAAATATTGACCAGATGTATGTTATTACTGAAAGAGTGTGTACCAAGGTGGTACACTTTACCTGCACTTCGGAGTCTGCTATCAGATCCTTCAGAAGGTCAAAGATTTGAGTGCATGTCTGACAGGTGTCAATAGTCTGTGAAAAAGACACAAAACTCAGATACAATTCTGGTATGTAGTGTAAGCCACCAATTTGGCTTGGTGATTTTGTACAGATAGTTTTTGCAGTCTCTAAAGAAGTTGAAAATGGATGTAGACAAAGGCAAATGTCTGATGTTTCTCAGTTAACAACAACCGATGGCAAACATTGGATGTTTTTTTAATACTGATATGGTTGTCCCACAGTAAAGCAGAAGTGAGAATCAGGGCCCCCAGATAAAGACTGGAGTGAACTCATGTGTTAATGTATTTAGTAGATACAATATGCATTAGTTTGTCAGGAAGTTCTCAATTATAAAAGAATTATTTTTTTTGTTGCTCTAATTTCAGAATCAATAGAACAACACCAAGCAAACCAAATGCTACATCAATATTTTGGCTCTGGTCTATAAGGTGTTTGAAAATATTATATTATCACATTTTAATTATTTTAATTCTTTTCAGTTCTTCTCAGTCCTTTAAAAATGTTTTTCCTCTTTACCAGGTTATATTTTGCATTATATATGATGTGCTGTCTGTCTCTCTCTCTCTCTCTCTGTCTCTTTGCTCTGGTGAGCAAAGGGCATATTACTCAGCATACAGACAACAGAACCTGGAAATAGCATGAGATGCTAGTATGGTTACGTGACGGTTCTGGTTTATGGTCAGTGGGTTGTGTCAGACATATATGTTGTTCCACAAAACTGCTTCTTGACTGCAGCTTGACTCAAAACCAGCAATACATTTCTGCCCTATTGGCCTCATTTTGATAATATCATTGTCAGGAGGCAGCCTGTTAGCTAACAGTAAGAAACTCTGCCAACAAAGCATTACTGACACATAAAATACTGAAATCAGTGGAGCCCTGATGGAATCATGTCAACTTCCTGACGAACTTATGCATGTTGGCTCTATTACTAAATACAATACACATTAGTAGCCTGTGTTACATACTGGCTCAAGTATGAACATCAAATGGGGAGACCACACGCGGTTTAAACAATAACAAAGAAATGTATTAAATAAAGACAGAAATTAGGATTAAAAGAAAAGAAAGTGTAATGCAAGTCAGTGTAATGTAGCATAACCAAACCCAAAATCCAAACAAATGCCGGAAGGAGGAAGAGCGAGCCTTTTATACTGATTGCCATTAAGCACACCTGGGCACACCTGAACAGGAAACAAGCAGAGAAGGAAACCCCGGCACATGGGTGCCAATGGGCGGAGTTAGTCTGACAGACAGGCAAGCCACAGGGGCGTAACACCTGTTAGATCTAAGAAACCTGCCAACATTATTGACACAAAAAATACTGAAATCAGTGGAGCCCCAATGGAATCTTATTGAGGAATGAGACTGGAGTGAAGAAAAGGAGCTGGATCTTATAGGATACCTCTCTGCAACTGCTCCACAGAGTCCTTGGCTATTACACCTCTACACCTATTGGACCACTATTTCATTCAGTTCAGCTATGTCTCCCTAAAGTATCTCTGACTACTTCTCCTATGATATCTTTTCGCTGCAGTCTTTCTCCTTCTCACCTTGCCTCCCTTGTTGCTTCTGGTCTTCCACCTCAAGCACATTCTCCTCACTTGAGGTTAATGATGCCACTGAGTCTATCCACCAAACCAGCTCAGTCCTCCCAGTCACATCCTTGGCTTGATGATTCCATTCGTCAGCGGCATCAACAGAGCTGCTGAAAGACAATGGCGCAAAACACAAAATCTGTCTGACCTAAACAGGTTCCAGGCACCGCTATCCTTCATCCAATGTCACTGCTGCAAAGAAGGCTTTCTATATTGACAAAATTCAGATGGCCACTGACAACAGGAAGCTATTCTCAACCTTCAAAACTTTACTCAACCCTCCACCGCTGCATTCAAGCGTGCTCAGATAACACCTCTGCTCAAAAAAACCCTCTCTTGCTCCCACTCATGTGGAAAGCTACAGGCCGGTATCTCTCCTTCCGTTACTTGCTAAAATCATTGAAAGGGGGGTCTTCAAACAGGTTAAAGAATTCCTGAGCCAACAGAATCTACTCGACCCCAACCAATCTGTCTTTAAAAGTGGCCACTCCACTGAAATAGCTCTGCTGTCTGTGGTTAAAGCCAGAGAAGCCAAAGGTCTTTTTACTCATCCTGTTTGACCTGTCAGCTGCATTTGACACAGTCAATTACAGTATTCTACTGTCTATACCATAGGTTTCAAACTCTGGCCCGCAGGCCAAATCTGACCTTCTTATTTGGTCCACGAGATCATATCAAATATGTATTAGAGCTGGCCTGTCATAGAGCATACACCTCTAATGCTACAAGTCCCTAAATACTTTGTGCATTGACCTCTCCTTTTCTGTTGACAGTCATTAGCATACGAACCAGTCACCTTGGACAAACAAAAGATGGAAAACAGGAGCTTTTTAGACAGGTGGGAGGCAGATTTGCCTACAACTCTGCACAGTTTTTAATTTTGGCCCACTGTAAATTTGAGTTTGACACCCCTGGTCTATACTCTCAAACACAGGCATCAAGGGCAATCAAGCCTGTGCTGTTAAACTTCTCCAAATTATCAAAAATGCTCTTTAATCAAGCCCAAGATGGCTACCTCTGGCTGCTCTCATCAAATTCAAATCACTGATGCTAGCCTTCAAAATGCTTAAAGGGTCTGCCCCTTCTTACCTAAATGCTCTCATGAAGGCTTATGCTCCCCCCCATCAACTCCGGTCCTCAAATGTCTGTCATCTGGCAGTCCCAGCACCTTGTCCAAGGCAATCCAGACTCTTCTCATGTGTTGTTCGACGTTGGTGGAATGACCTAAGGACAATCAGAACAGGGGCGTCTCTGTATGCCTTCAAAACGCTCTTGAAGACCCAGCTATTCAGAGAGCACCTTCTGTCCTAGCACTTGAATAACCTTCACTGCACTGCTCTAGACTCCACTGATGCACTACTATCCCTCTTTGAAAGGCTTCTTCTATGAGCTTGATTGTTATCGTCCTTTTGTAGGTCGCTTTGGAAGTGTCTGCTAAATGCACAAATGTAAATGAATGTAAATGTAAAAACATCGTTGTTTGTGGTATATATGGCAGTGACAGAAGACAGTCAGAATGTCAGCATGATCACCACAAAGCTTTTGAATCCAATGGTGGTGAGGGGATTTGAAATAAGTTATTAAGAAATTATTGAGTTCATCACATTATGTTATTAGGAGATCATTCATATCAAGGACTAGTGCATGCTGTCAAGTTTTGTACTTAAAGTTAATTCCTTCTAATCTTACTATTGAGTAGGACAATATATTTTGTTAGTAAGGTATACATGAAGGCACATTTAGATTGCAAAGCAAGGCGATTTAAAGCACACTGTCATTCACGCTTTTGTCTGCCAATCTGTGGTGGTTTCTGGCTGTGGGGTTGTTCCGGTCTTGAATTGCTAGTGCTGCTTTCTGTCATAATAAAAACCTGTTCTGAGACAGAAGCTGGTTTATTCACACCTCCAATGCCATTCAAGAGAAACTGAAGACATGTCAACTCTACACAAGCTCCTGATCTTTATCTCCTTACTAATTGGTGGTAAGTATTCTGCGTTACTTTTGTAGGCCTAGAAAGTTGTATTTTACAGATATTTCTTGCCTGTTTTTAAACACACACACACACACACACACACACACACACACACACACACACACA
>JAGFZM010000223.1:547793-562007 GCA_017657215.1 Limnothrissa miodon
CACACACACACACACACACACACACACACACACACACACACACACACGCGTCTTTTTATCTTTTGAATTGTAGTTCCAGCTCAAGCCATGGATGCTGAGAACCTAAACACTGGGTCAGTACCTACTGAGGTATGTTGTTCTATTACTTTGACTAATGGTGTTCTCCCACTGTGTGATATAGGACACAGAATGTATGTTCACCTGAGAGTCGACACACTGACTAACCTGAAATGACAGTTACATTATGCAGATACATTATAAACTGAGTATAGAGGTAACATTGTTTGAAAGGACTGAGATCAAAAGAAATATTTTACATAGTGTGCAATAAGATGACACTGATCATTTAAAGTCAGATTATTGCTCTTTTTATGTATGTTTATGGAATGTTTGGAACGTCATGGAATGTTTATTAGGAATAGCTGAATAGGATTAATCGAATCAATAAAAGGTGGTAATATGACATTCAACAAACACTCCATATATATTCATGTAGCATTTGGTTTGCTTCATTCTATTGATGTAAAAGGTTTATTAATTCTTTATGATTGAAAAACTTCCTGACAAACTCATGCATTCAGTCTACTACTAAATACATTACACATGAGTTCACCCCAGTCTTTATCAAGGGGCCCTCTCACTTCTGCTTTGCTGTGGTTACTACTGTGTATTTTTGGACTACCATCAGTTGTTGTTAGCTGAGAAACATCAGACACTTGCCTTTGTCTACATCAATTTTCAACTTCTTTAGAGACTGCAAATATCTGTATACAATCACCACGCCACAATTGGTGGCTTAAAAACCCAAAGAGTTTTGTGTCTTTTTCACAGACCATTGACACCTGTCAGACATGCACTGAAATATTTAAACTTCTGAAGGATCTGATAGCAGACTCCGAAGTGCAGGTAAAGTGTAGCACCTTGGTACACACTCTTTCAGTAATGACATACATCTGGTCAATATTTGTTCTTTTTTTAATAACACAAAACACATTAACATATCTGATCATACACACCTGCTCATACAGAGGTATGTTGTATTGTACAATGCATCAAGTCATGTTTATAAGGCAGCTATGAGCTTATAAAAAAAAGTTCCAGAGGGTTTTCACTTCTCTAGTTCACTTTTTAAATAGCCTTTTCACTTCTCTTGTTCACTTCTCCTAAAAAAGCAGAAATTAGATATAAGTGGGTTTATACCCACAGACAGAGGTAATGCCAAGGAGATTTACATACATGTCCTGTGTCTCAATCCAGTGTATCAGCCTGCGAGAGTGTAACACCTACTAGTTGTGTTGGCTGGCTAGCGTGTTCGACTCTCAATCTGATGCTGCTGTGAGGTTGCATAGTCGAGTCTCAGATTAGATTGAGGATTAGGGGAGTACATGAAAAGGAAGCCATCAAGCTGAGCTTCGTTATAAATGCAAACATAATTTTTATGTCTATTACAAATATGATATTCGCATATATGCTTGTTGTAAGCAAACATAAAATATCAGATATAACATATAACTTATTTATAGACTTGTGACATATGGTGTATGCACATGTGGTGTAGCACCGTATCTCCATTCTAAGCCCATTCAAGTGTGTATTCTTCTCTCCCTAAGGGGAAGATAAAACATGTTCTGGATGAGGTGTGTGAGAGGTTGGGTGAGTATTCTCCAGGAGTAGGGAAGATCTGCAAGCAGATGGTGGACAAAAACCTACCTATGGTCTTCTCCATCTTCAACCAATTCCTGGTGAGTCAGAGTCTAAATCTATATCCACAGTGTACTGCACACACACACACACACTACAAAATGTGTAAAAACTCAGTTAGCCTAAAAAATTGTTTATTTCATTTGTTACTGTTACATTACATTACTATTCGTTTTTTTTTACATTGAGAGCCAACACTTAAAGTCTAATGTTTTCTTTCAGAAACCAGGTGAATTTTGTTCCGTTATGGGGTTGTGCATGGTCAAGGAAAACAAATTTCAAAGTGTGATGGCCAAACTTCAAACGGTCCTCGAATCTCCGGACTCTGAGGTATAGAACTGTTGTTGTCCCAAACATGATTGTATATGATTTTTATGTAGCCTACATTTCTAACAGTTCATAGTTCACAGTTTAAATTATACTTGTAAGTTAACCTCTTTTTTTCATATACCATGACAGCATGTTCAAATTTTGACAAGTTTCAGAGCTAAACATTCTGGCCCATCTGTTGCCCTGCACTGGTTTCTCTATTTTTCAGGTGAAGTTTGACCTTCAGTGTAAATTCTGTGTCTATCTGATTGAGCTCCTGGAGGGACTTTTGCCCAAAGAGAAGACTGAGGTAACCAAGGAAACAATTAGTTTAACTGAGGTACACATGTAAACAATATAGCACAAGAAAACTCTTTCTCACCTGAAATATCAATAAAGGTATGTTATCTAGTGTGCACACAATAAAAGAATAATATGCAAATTGTAAATATGATCATTTGCTAACCAAATGTTAGCTTGGGGCTACATAGAAATAAAGTAGAGGAAATCTACAGTCAGCATGGACTAAACTATAGTATGCTGTAGGTAACTGTCTCTCTGCTAAATTTAACCATCATTTCTTTTCACTTCTCCCCAATGTTCCCTTCAGGCCGCCATCGCCCAGATGCTGGAACAGGTGTGCAGACTAGTGCCAGTGGCATACAGGAACCAGTGTGAGGCCTTTATCGAGCTGTACAGTAAGAAACTGCTTGAGGAGCTCCTGAAGAAATCTAGCCCCCACACCATCTGCACCATCCTCCACCTGTGCACAGATTTGGAGATGGGAATTACAGGTAAAAGGAATATGAGACATCCACCCTGTTTTAGGCGGGAAAAGCATAGCAATTAAGGCTGAATAAAACACACTCGTTAGTCAAGGTGGAGGTCCAACCAGAGGTTGAACTACATTCCTGTAGTAGGGCACAGGACCCAGATGTGCAACTAGAGAATAAGTAATAGCTGCAGTGCTCACTGTGTACAAAATGTGCACAAACAGCCATGTGTGCAGAAGTGTTCCCTTATACCAGGAATTTTCTTTGAGCCTTTTACATTTGGTTCCATAATGATGATTTATTTCTGATACATCATATTGCTGGTTGTACTGACACTCTCTTGGACTGGATACCATGTCCCATTCAACCCAATACCACATATTGACCATGCTAATAATGTTAATGGATGATTGGGTGTACCCCAGTGTCACATACTAAACTAAATATGTTAATGTTTGATTCATGTTACTCTTTCGTCACATAAGGGCTATGGTCACACACTCATAGTTCAGGAAATATAACCGTGAAATGTCTTTAATCTCCAAAAGAAGTCAAGTTGCCTATAACTGGGCACTTTATTTGCTTCTGTAATAATAAATTGTCTCTATATGGTATGACCTATGTGTAACTATGTCAGTGAATCACATGACTTGTTTATATGACCTATGGTTTCTTTGGGAATGCATTTCTACTTGTGTGTGAAGTCACATGTCCGGTGTTTAAGGTACCCAAATGAAAGGCTATTTGTGTGCCACGAGGAGCTATAGATGCCGGAACCTTGTGACTGCTGTGGAGTGTGGGGTTAGTAAAGAGCTACTTTGTTTATAAAGTATTATAAGGTTTATAACTTTTTGAGTAAAATTATAAAAGTTATTTTAAAAATTCCACTTGTTTTCTTTACAGGCGGTGGAATACTGTCAGAAATATGCCTGGCTGTAAATTCTGACACAGCTCTTTACAGAAAAAGCAGCTCTTTTTTCCAGGTACTCTTTTGCAGAATATATGTTGTGAAAACAGTATTGCGTTAAGTATGAATTGCTGGCCAATTCTATTCAAAATGGACTTTTGTCACATCCGTTTCATAAAATAAAAATGAATCATTAAATAAAAAACAGAAATGCAGCACCACATGTACTCTTAGGTTTTCATATGTCCCATGTTTTTTATTATTTATGGTAAGCTAATATTGGCAATATTCATACTAATAGTAATGATAGTTGTGGTAGGGCTACCTCATGTTGTTTAGGTTCAGAATTAGTGGCCGTGTATGAACAGCTCCCTATCCATATCATTTGTCAGTCACCGTATAAAGAGCATCGGCGGTCATCCAGTGCATGAGCTGGGGAAACCAGTGGCAAAATGCTGTGCCTTGAGGCACTTCCACAGCACAGTGCTGAGATGAGCTCCCTGGTAGTGACCTGAGGGGCAGGACTGCAATGTGTTCCCTACAATCCCTTAATTCTAACCAAATCTGGACCTTCTATCAGGTGATGAGGAGGCTGTAGTGGGGTATATTATCTGAATAAGACAGCGTGCCTTAGGACTGACCACACCAATTATCAATTTGGTAATAAACTGAAAATTGTCGACAATTGAAATATGACTTTTGAAATATGATCTTTTAACATGACGATTTATCCTTATACCAGATACCTCTGCAGTAACATCAGCAAAACACGTTTCCATCCTAAAAAAGCCTATGAAAACTGATGTGTGGGCCTTTATACTATTTGGCTCAGGCAAAAGAGGCAGAATTGTTCATGCTGTGCGATTATATAGTGATATTTCACTGACTGTATCGGGATCTTGCGATAGGATGGATTTGAGAAGCACTCTCCCCATTATCTATTGGTTGGTTATAGGTTTGTTCAGTAAAATACATTAAATGTGACATTCCAACTGTTTGACATCTCACATTCTTCCTCAGAGAAATAGTTACATTAAGTAACCGTGACATCCTCAGTCTCACTACTGCATATGGAAGCTCACTGGCATAAAAAAAACCATCTGTTGCTAAGATTTTTTGTAATTTGTTGTTGGCTGATTACACCCCTATACTTTTTTCTTGCAACTTGCAAAAAAGGCCCTTTTTGTCTCATTCTGCAATCATACCTGTCATCACGCCCTTTACTTAGTCCTATGGTGTCTTCCAGGGGTCCCTTGACTGCATGGATGGCACAAAACTTTCTACAGCTGAATTCTGAAATGGCTGTATAATTATAATTATTTCAATTATTTGTAAAGCCATTACACCCATCTCACTGCCAAGAGTCTGATATCCTGCAATATGAGCAGGATGTGGAGAAACTCATGAATGCATTTATCTAGTAGACTATTTCAATGGCATTTTTACTGGTCTTTTTGTTATTGCAGAATATTTTGGTCACGAAAAAAAAAAATCACATTTGACTGCATTTTCATTTTGCATTATTAAACGTTTTTATACTTATTACCTTTTCATTAAAAAAAAAAACACAACTTTATCTGTCAACTATGGCATGACAAATTGAAGCAATCTTCATTTTTAGTTTTAAAATGTCTAGACACAGTTGGTCCAAGATGTCTCACACCAATTTTCAAAGACAGGTGGGTCCTTTTCCATAAAGAACTATATCACACCCCAGTCCAGATGGTGGCAGTAATGCCCCATGTAGGCTGGTTGGATAAAATCAGAGGTAACATAACAGATGCACTCTAAGATGAACCTTTTGCTGTTTTGAAATGTTAGTAACCAATTGTTACCCTAAATTATGATCGACATTGTGTCTGAATACGGATATTGTATGGCTGTTTACCATCCTGACTCATGTAGCATGGACACGTCAACGAACGCATGCGAGCTGGTAACGTTATACATCTGGTGTAGAACCTCAAACCATGGTTCACAGCAACAAACAGCGAGCTAAACTAGCAATACCTTTCTGATCCGCAGGGACACTACAACGTTGTTAGCAAGCGTACGAGACAGACGTGAAAGTCGGTTACATCCGTCACACAAACTAACCTCTGTAATGCATTTCTCAAAAAAATGTTCAGTTTTCAAAGTGGTATTGAGCGCGTTACTCATTGTAGCACTGTTGCAGTTGATATATCTGTCATTTCTATCGAGATTTCACGGCAAGCAACAGCGCTATAAATATTCTGAGTTGTTTGGTGGTGGGAGTAGGAGAAATGCCCACCAAACTGAGAAAAACACAAAAAAAGAGCACCTCCGCTACTCTCTCTCCACGGGCGGTATTTTCGACGGCAGCGGGCAGTACCGAGTTTATAAAAACTTAATAAAAAGCGACTACTCAACCAATCAAAAGCCAGGATCAGGGACGAGTGCCAACACTCTTGCGCTGGCTACGCACACCACAATTAACAATCTCCACCATTTGGATTCTTTGTTGGAGCGCTGGAAAAATCCTCTCTCTATTGCAATTTTTGCACACGGACAGGACGTAAAATTTGCCACAGCGCTCATCTATGCCCTCAGTATCTTTTGTCCCCACATTCAAACCCTGGTGGACTTCCACCTGGTCTGTCCATCGGAGGAAACCGCCAGTTTTCCAGAACATGACCGGGAGCATTTCTCAGGCCTTGAAGACTGTACTGGGGTGTTTGCCAAGCTAGGTTCTCACAGAGACAAGTATAAAAACTATGCCATTGGGAGCAATATCTCCTACCCAAACAACTTGCTGCGAAATGTAGCCCGCAGCGGCACTGATGCCAGCTACATCCTGGTCATTGATGTGGACATGGTTCCAAGCGATAACTTGCACCAGCAGTTCCTTGACATGCTGGTAAGGCAGAAGCCGGGAACAGGTGAGGTGTTTGTGCTCCCTGCTTTTGAGATCCGCCACACGAGAAAGCTTCCTGCAAACAAACCTGAGTTGGTGCAGCTGTACCAGGTTGGAGAGGTGCGCCCCTTCTATGAGGAGCTTTGCCCGCGGTGCCAGGCACCCACCAACTACTCACGGTGGGTAAACCTGCACGAGTATGGACCGGGCCAATTGGATGTGGCCTACACTCTGAATTGGGTAGACCCTTGGGAGCCATTCTACATCGGAGCTCGATCAGTGCCACTGTACGATGAGAACTTTAGGCAGTACGGATTCAACCGCATCAGCCAGGTAAATGACTTGTCACACTACACACACACCCACAGTATATAGAAACGTTCAAAAGAACATACTGAACGCTTTCATCTACACACCTCCATGTCCATAAGCACATGTCCACAGACAAAAACACACCAGAAACCTTTTTTTGTCCCCTATGTGTGCAGCCTGCCCTTTGTTAATGCTAGGCTATATATCTATTCTCTCCACCCTCCCTGTGCTCTTCCCTCTCTGTCAGGCCTGTGAGCTTCACATTGCTGGCTACCGGTTCTCTGTGCTCAACTCAGCGTTTGTGGTGCACAGGGGCTTCAAAGTGCAGGGGGAGTTCCACAGCCGCAAAGATGAGGAGAACCGACGGAACCGTGTCCTATTTCGCAGCTTCAAGGAAGGCCTAAAGACCAAGTACCCTTCCTCTCCCAGACGTTGCTGACACACAGATACACACACACATACACACACCGTCTCTCACCTGCTTTCTTCCTCTACTGTGGAGATCATTTTTTTTATTAAAGAATGCATAGATATGTTATACAAATACAGTACTGCATAACTCCAAACAAAAACAAACATAGTAGCCCCCTGTGTCAAATCAAAAATAGAATTTTTATTTTGAAGATTAGTTGGCACTTCATACACAGAAACAACATAAATGGGCATATTAGTTTGAGTTTTCAGTCATGCTTGTGAAAAGTGCACTGGACTGGGTCACAATAATCATTATATTCAGTATACATGTATGAAGTTTTTTTGTTGTTTTGAGACACAGGAATACATTTCATGCTGTCAAAATGTTTAAACATTGACACGAAAACAACAAAAGAAACACCAAGTAGTTCTGTACTAGCCCATAAGACAACACACAAAAAGTATAGAACACACAAAATGTAGAAAAGTAGGCAATTGTGACAAATCACTATGACTGAGGAGGAAAACTCATAACACTCTGGTCTGTCACCCTCCTTTTGACAGCAGCATGAATGAACAAATTCAGTTCATGAACTATAACACATTTTATATGTGAGGTTCGGAATAAGATTGCACACCTGCCTGTCAAGTTTGCTTGCTGAGACCTCAAAAGAACAGTGGAAGATGTCAGTCATATCTGTGAAGATTATACGTCAGAAGACTGGAGTCTGTTTTTATTTTATTTTTTAGACTATTTGAAGAGCATCTGGTGTTCTCAGAAAATTTCAGTTGGCCAACTGGAGCAATGTTTTTTTTCCTTGATGCAATAATAACTCACTTTTTGTGCATTAGGACCCCAGCCCGAACCTTTGGGGACTTTTGATCAAATGCCTTTTTGATAGCCTATTGTCAGATCTTCACATACACTACAAACTGAGCAAACTGTGTTCATTTAGGTTTACTACTTAGTATTTTGCACTGATGGTTGTAGTAGTGGTATTTTCATATAAGCTAGACTTTGGCTGAACTAAGAGGAGTAAATCAAAGCATACATTAAGGAAATAGTCATGTTTTCTTTTAAGAGATTAAAAACATAAACAGAAAAATCTGCCCTCCTCCGCTACATAGTTTTATATGTTGGATTAAACTGTTATTGCTAGGTACATAATTATTTTGTGTTGTGCATTTGTTATTTATTGAATGACATTTTTTACATTTAGTAATAAAAGTGACATTGCATACATATTGTAGGAGTTGCCGTGCTTGTAATCGCTTTCAACTTTGCTCACAAAACTGTTTGTGTAGTTTCACATGCAAGTGTGTGGTTGATTTTGTGTTTGACCACTGCATCCGGTTCTGTAACTGTGCTGGTTCTGTTGAGTTGAAAAGAGTCCAGTGTCCTAGTATTCCCTGCTTAATGACGCTGCATCATCAACCAACACAAAATCCATCACAGTGTTCTTGTTTATGAGTTTAAATATCAAGTTATTTATCTTGGTCAGTGAATATTTTACCTTGGTTGGTATATTAATAAAGTTGCTATTGGTTTAATTTGTGTTTCTCTGTGTGCGTGTGTTAGATGGTTGATGATAAGTGAGTCTATTCTGTGTCTCCACTAATTTGTCAACCACCTTTACGTAGTGGCATTTATTTAGGCACAGGTTGTGAAGACTGACACCAGGGGGCAGTATATATCCTAACAAAGGCGCTGAGACTGCAAGCTCTTGGATTGGTTGTCCTTCCATGGGGACTAGGCCAAAACTGGGCTGTTGGCACTCAACTGACAAGGGATGGTGAAAACTAATAACATTGCCAGCACTGAACTGTGGTCCCCCATTTATAGTTACTAGTCTGTAGCCTGCACTTTCTCCTTTTTTCCAAAAGAGTGTATTTAAGTCTGCTTCTCAACATGGCTCATTATCCAAATCTCAAAACTATAAGCCCACACTAGACAGCCCTAAGCCCTATGCATTAAAGTGAAAATTCCTTATACTTATTCGATTGTCAGCTGTAGTGTTTAATTTGACTCAGCCGTGATCAGCTGTGTCTTCTTCCAACACACATGTAGATATTAACACAATCATATATACTGCATCTAAAGATGCATGCAGCTTCTGCCATGGTAATTTTGTTTCTTAAATCTCTCCAGTTTATTTAAGTTGCTGAAGAATACTTAAAAAGCAATTTTGTGCTGTTGATGCAGAATATTAAATCCATTCTGTTGTCTTGCCTATATCTTTATAGAAAGAGCTTCATCCACATTTTATCTCAAACTCCAGCTTTCAAATGTTTTTCTGGACCAAAAAATGAAACCTATGTGTTTTTAAACCTCTTGTTTCCCTTGTCATGTCAGCTTAATGGCCTCTTTATTAGGCAGACCTTGCTAGTAACTAGCACACCTTTTGCCTTTACAACTGACTTAATTTTTCACGGCATACTTGGAAACATACCTCAGAGGTTTTAGTCCATATTGGCATGATGGCATCACACGTGAAAGAATTATCAATTGATCAATGATCAATTTATGATGCAAATTTTGACGTTTCACCACGTCCAACCAAAGGGGTGGATTTGTAATATGGGGCATTATTCAGCTGGACGCAAACATTGACCACCTGTACATGCATAAACACAATGATTTGCAGCTATGTGATTCTCTGATTAGCTATTTGTGTTAGCAAACAATTTTAAAGTAGCAGGTGAATGTATATTCTGTCTCTGATTTACACTTGCTGTGCTAACCTTTATAGTTGTGAAGGTAAGCACAATAAAATAGATTTGTTTATTATAGGAAAAGTGTGAAAGGCGTCTCATTGTGTGTTTTTTTGTTTGTTTATTTTTTGCATTTTGTCCTCCGTTCGTTCTCACCTCCCTTGTGAATGTGTGCGCACCCACACGCAGAGTGGCAACAAATACTGATACCTGCTTTGAGTCTAATTATCAAACAAATGGCCACTGACACCTGAGCCTCAGATCCTATTAGGGTCCCCCGGCGGGCTGGAAGTAGGGTGTGAGGATCGACCTGGCTCCACAGGAGATGGGTATTACACCACCCCAGATGGGGCCCCAAGGGGTGCAGGTGTCGCCCTGCTGATTACCGTCCCATAATCAGTGTCACACAGAGACACGGGTACAACCAGACAGTGATCGGGGTCGGGGAGGCGCACCCCTGGCCTCACCCATTAATAAGGCTAGCGGACGGCTAAATGTAAAAGTTAGGACTTGTTATCTAAGCAAGGACTCCTTATCTGACAATTTAATGTTATCTAACAATTTAATCTAACAATAACAATAACTCCTCTGGTTATAGATTTTGTAAGATAATACAACAGTCTTTGTATAAGAAGTAGAACTTGGGACTTTTTGAACATATACATAAGAAAACATCCATTGATTTGTTATATTCCTTCTCTGAATAGCTGATTCTTAGGGGTTTAATGGCCACACAACAGTGCGCAGACCTCACACACATTTCTCGATAAAAGCATTGATATTAGGCGTTTTATTTTGTACCCCCACAAAGCAAAAAATAAAAAATAAAAATCTTCACTGCCTCTGTTCTGTATGTTGCTATGATGCTCCAAGGGTGTAGTTTATGGTGGGACTGGTGGGGACTTAAAATTTTTAAATTGTTCCCACCACTTTAGAAAGGAAACTGAGTATCTCTGTCTGAGTTCTATATATTTAAGCCTTTCATGTATGGATATTCATGGATATTTCTCTCATTTTTTTAAACTCCAATCAAGACTATAAATATTTTGAAAAATATTATTGACATAACATACACTATCTCACCTTCTATTATGTATTATTGTGAGAGATCCAAAGTTCCAAGTGTTGTATCTGACTATATTATAAAAAAAATAGGATGCCCTCTCAACATGCCAACTTTATGTCCCCACCACTTTTCTAACCAAACCTACATCTCTGCCCCTACTCTAACATTGGCGTTATGGTAGCAGGCTCTGGGTTGCGGCAGCTGATGGATCAAGCCGCTGAGGTACTGCGGGCAAGGAGAGCACGGGGATTCCGTCAAGTGTGTGACACGTGTCCCAACCGCCACCTGCTGCCCTGTCTGCCATTACCACACACAAGGGCAAAGGTCAGTTGGGAAATGGACTCTCACGTCGAGCGATGAGCAGTGCATTGTTTAACTCACTGTTTCAATGTACATTTTACATATATGTTATGGGTAATAGTTTCAGTTATTACAACCGGTATCTAAATATTTTTATAGGTATTTGTTTTTCGTAAAGTATAGTGACCAGCAATAAATATGTGCATATGTAAAATGGACAATACAAAATATAAGCATAGCAATTTATCAGTTCTAATATAAGTATATGGACAATAAGATACAAATAAAAATAGCCTAATAATATAAAAATTACAGCATCAGTGCAAGAATAAGTCATATAAGGGTTCATGCATCAGTCAAGTATGAAGGTCAAGTATAAGGAGGGGTTGTGCATGTGGGCTAATGTAGCCAGTAGGGTCCCTAGTCAGTGTCAACAATACACAGTATTGTAGAAAAATGTCTTGTAAGTGCATAAGAGGGTTAAGGTGCAGATAGACTATGCAAGTCCAACTCTCCTTTTCCTTTTAGTGAAGCATTGTAGAGTTGTATGGCCCTGGGTACAAATGACTTCCTGTCTCTGAAGTCTGTCTGTTGTGCATGTCAGGGAGTGTAGTCTCCAGCTGTTCCAAGCTCTTCTGCTGCATGATAGTGCTGTGTAATTATGTACAAATGCAATACAAATTGCTTGAAGTTATGCACAACTGCAGGAATAGACTATAATTTATATATTGCCTTACTTACAATTTACATATTGCTTTATTGTTTTTATTTCTTCTATATTTTCTTCCACACACACACACACACAATACACCTACCTGTCTACATCTGTTTAGCCCTCCTACCACTTAAATGCATGACTCCTACTCACCTTTGCTCGTGATGGCTGCCTCTCCTAATCCCCCCAGTCACCCCCTATCCCTGTTAAGCGTAGCAGAAGGCTGCCGTATTGTGGCTGTAAGGGAAGGAGGTGGGGGGTAGATAGCGGATAGTGGTGGGTGGGTGTTGAGGTGATGGTCAGTGGGGTGGTGGTGCGGGTGGTGGTGGGAGGGTGTGGATGAGGAGGGCCTTAAGCAGGTTTGGTGAGGTAAAGTGGGGTTTATCTCGGCAGCTTTGGGGCCTGACTGCCGGCTTATTTGGGTCAGGCGGCTTTACGACACAAGCAATTAGCCACTGGGTGCTAGCAGGAGGCCGAGACTGACTCGAGGAGATTAGCCGTCTTTCTGTGCCCTGGGCGGGTGAGCTAACCAGCTGGGTAACCCCCCCCCCCCCACCCACACAAACACACACACACACACACAGTCACACATACCCCTCACACCCTCCACTCATCCCCATCTCCACACACCACTCACCAACCCACAGCCCAACTCCTAAGATCTTGGGGTCTTGACCCAAATTTGCTGGGTCAAAGCACTGGTTAGGGTTAGTGACCGTTAAGCATTTGGTCCTGTTAGGGAAAAACAAAAAGGGGCCTACAGAATAGGGGGCATTAGATGCAGCATGAGTGGTTGTTTTTGCTTCATTTCAAGAAGGCTTTTGATATTACGAATAGTACAACAGGCAGGCACTCAACTGAAATTCATGAGCTGTTTGTTAATCTTGCAGAGTCGACACAATGATCGGTTGCAAAAGACAGTTAGCTTATTTGTTTAACTTCATTTAATCCACGTGTTGCAAGGACTGTGACTTAAGGTATGTGACAGAGACTACACACTGAAATAGATTCACTTCAATATTCTCCTTTTGATGGTTTAGGGGATGTTTCCCCGAACAATAGCCTAGTGGGCGATTTAGCAACCAACTTATGAATATAAGGGTGGAGGTGCATTATTATGAGGAGAGGGACAGACAGGGACAGAAAGTTAGAACAATCCTGGAAAAAAACAGGGCATGTGGCAACACTAGGTATCAGTCGGATGCCAGATCTGTTGTTGTTTGCATAGGCCCATTATGTTCAGCTAAGCCTTACACAAACTTGGCTGTTAGTGTTAACCCAGTGTGGTTGGGCTTGATGTTCTTAACACATGAGCTCTGGGATGTGTATTCCTTTGGGCGCAGTATTCATGCACCCCAAAAGTTACTTACTCCCCAGTAACACAAATACTTCCTGGAGGCTGCAGGTTAACCTGCATTATGACGTTTCGTCTTGTGTGTACTGAGTCAGTATTTGTGTCTGGTTTTGTTTTTTGTTTTTTTGTGTCTGGTTTTTTTTTTTTGTCTCTGATTTTACGAACCAAGAGCACATATGACCCAGACAGCAGACAGCCAAGATGTAGTTGTTGTTGTACAAACAAAAAAGTGTTTTTTTTTTTATGTTGGAGTCTCTAAACTCGTAGCTCTTCAGAGATACCTGTAGCTCACCATTTGATTAAAATATACCTCTCCGATAAATATAGACAAATCTTATAACATAGTCACATTGATTATTATTTCTCAAAGTAGAATGGAGAATAAAATAGATTGGAGTCCTTTTGCTCTGAAGTATTTGACAGTTTGTTACTTATGCATAGCGTGTACAAACAGTACACACATCCGTCTCATTTAACTAAGATGAAGCTTAGTCGTCCTCTCTGGCAGCTTAAAGACCAGGTAGCCCATCTGCTGAGGAGCTAACTGTCTCGTGCGCGCACACACACACACTTGCACACATTCACTCACTCACTCACTGATTCGGTCCAGAGAGCCTGATTTAAATGCATCCTCTTACATGAACAGCATCCGTCCCACAGACCCGGGTAGGTCTAATGAGACCTGACACCAACACTGACTTGACTTATTTACAAACCTGTGTGCACACGCTCTCTCTCTCTCTCTCTCTCTCTCTCTCTCTCTCTCTCTCTCTCTC
>JAGFZM010000223.1:562017-606451 GCA_017657215.1 Limnothrissa miodon
TCTCTCTCTCTCTCTCTCTCTCTCTCTCTCTCTCTCTCTCTCTCTCTTCTACAGTGACAAACAAAAAAACTACACAAATCTTAACGTTTGTATAACATAATAATCAACTAACTACATCATCTATATAATTAAAAGCTCCACCCATTTTTTGCTTACTAGGCTAACCAGACATGCACATACTATACTGTACCTTCTACATCATACTATGCTATACACAAGCAAACATATAGCCACACACGCATATAGTGTAAATACTTCATAGCCTACACACATTTTAAAATAGACAAAGAAAAAATATATGGAGCAACATAAATACACCATTTATACTATTAATTTGTGTTTTTTTTAATAATTCATAACTAACTGCTTCAAAACCATGTTTTGACCCCTAAGCGTCATACAAACATGTTAAGCAATTAGCCATTAGACAAGAAATCAGCAGAATACAAAAATAAATACAGACAGTGAACACTGACACACACACACACACACACACACATACATACTCTGACAGACACACATGGCACAGGACAGATGAACACAGAATAGAATAAAAGATATTTGATCTTACTCGTGTAAAGTGTAAGGCTATGCATTTTGAGTCGACACCGACGCACTTTTGGCGGAAAGATAAACAAACAAACTTATGACATGACCTAATCTGATCCAGACCCATAAGCTGTCACCAACAAACATTCACACACATATGCTCTCTCTCCCACACATACACATACACACACACACACACATACACACTGTCCAGTGACTATAATCTGACCTGATCTGAGCTTTTGCGATCGATAACGCTAATGCCTCATTAGAGCAGTCATATCCACACTAGAGACATGGAGTGTGATATCATGACTGTTGGTCCCGATGAAGAGTTTTGTGTTTCACTATTATGGCTGGAGGCAATGGAGCAGAGAGAAATGGTCCTTAATGGGGCTAGTGGGGACATTTTTTTTCCCACCACGTCTCCTGCATCACATTAGTCATGTTAGCATCACATTAGTCACATTAAACATTTTGTGTAATTCACAGATATTTGGTTCTAAGAATTTTGATCAAAACATTTTGGTAACACTTTATTTGAAGGGGTCTACATAAGGGTGACATAAGTATATTATAAACATCACATGACACGTATCATGACTATTAATGACCCTTCATTCATGTTCATGACTGTTGTCATTAAGTGTCATTCGGTTTTTGAAATGCAGACTGGGATGTAGACTTTACAAAAACCGAATGACACTTAATGACAGCAGTCTTAAACATGAATGAAGTGTCATTAATGTTTATGATACGTGTCATGTCATGTTTGGGACAGGCTCATGTCACCCTTATGTAGACCCCTTCAAATAAAGTGTTACCACATTGGTAATTAAATCAGTATAATTTGTTTCTTTCACAAACACACACACACACACACACACTCATCACAGTTTCAACAATTATGCAAAACTACAAAAAAAATGAGAAATATGTGCAAGCAAATGCATCACAACTAATGTGCTTCTACATCATTGTTGATTGTTCCTGGTTGTGTCCTTTCCTTCTGGTCTGTAAGTGTCGACTTTTCCTTTAAAATAATAACACTATGTTCTTCCCTTTAACTTTTTGCCTTAACCTGTACTGTTCTTTATCTTCCCTGTACATTACTAAACAGAAACCTGGGTCGGTGCACATCCCACATGTTGCTGTCAATTAAGTGTCTCTCTCATGCCATTCATAAAACCCCATTCTGGATCGGATTGTATTTAGTAATATTTATAGATATTTCTTTTATCTTTTCATGATCATAAAAAGATTTTCTCCCTGTCCCTCATCAATGATGCTTAATCCTAATTCTGGTATTCTTCAGGCAGTACTTTTAATACGGTCTTAGTTCTAGGATATGACTTTTAAGAAGTGTTGCCATGGCGATCGAAAGCACTGAACCTGTCCTCCTAACTGCCACATAGGTAGGCACGGGTAGCTGTCTACCATAAATTAGGGCGTGATTGCATTGACATCCAACCAATAGGAAGCCAGGGTGCCACAGAATGGGGATGCTTAGCTGGATGTGTATTTGTGTGTGCGTGTGTGTGTGTGTGCATGCGTGTTGGGTGGGGAGTTGGAGATTCCAAGTGAGGTAGATGAGGAGCAGAGAGGAGTGGTAGCTAAGTCCAAGAAGCAGAATTTAATGAGCATTAAAGTATTAGGTGAGAATAAGACCCTACACTAAGCGCTTTAGCATTCCTAAACAACTCCAATAGCACCTGTTATATCATTGTTCTCGGCCTGTAACATGGCCTGAGGATTTTTCTCTCTCTCTTCGATGCGCTGCTATGCTAAAGAGCCCGTATCGGGTTTTACCCCCACACCCATAACTCCGACTTTAACAATCAGACAGGCACAGGGACTTAGCACTGACGCTGCCACAACGCTGTCCACTGACTCACATAATCACCACAGTCATAGTTAAAACACAACACTGATGTAATCTTATCCGCTGTGCAGAACTAAAGATAGGTAGCGGTAACTCTCAGATTATAGCAGATTAAATACTTTTGGTAAGTCATTTCATGGTAAAAAAAGGGGATATAATTATTTGTAAGACAACTACTTGGAAATGGGAATCTTCTATGAAATCCATTGATTAGGAAGAGTGGGCTTTGCAACATGCATGTTTGAACATTCCTTACCAGTGATGTCACATTTAAAGGTCCTATAAATCCTTTTTTATCCATGTTTAGACTAGCTTACTAGAAAACCTTTTCCCTTTTTTAGATAGGTGTATGTAAAGCAAATAACTTATTCAAATTCACGCATTTCCACATTGGTGATCCAATATTCTATGATGCACACTTTACACACATGCAGACACACCCTCTGTAAACTTGTGACCCTCATGTCTGCTCCACTAGATGACCTCTAAAAATACTGTTGGGATCTTACATCATGTATGTCAGAGTTGAGGGCATTAGGCCTGCTCTAGCTCTGTGCCTTACAAACCTACAAAACAAAATCACACACACACTCATCTCACTGTTTACCACTTCAGACCTTTATAATTAGCCTATGTTAAACCCAAGGGGGCCTACCTGGCAGTCAATGAGTGAGTGTTTGTGTGTGTGTGTCGCGCACACATGCAAGTGTGTGTCACCATATGATGGTGTCTGGAGTGGAGCTGCTCAGTAGGCGACTAGAACATCTCTTGATGTAAGTGAGGCTTACAGCTTCCCGTAGTAGTACATCTTAGTACAGGACGCAGCTATTTCTGTTAAAGGACCGCTTGAGTGGAGTAAACTGGTAATTACTGACTCACACATTTGGCTATTATTAGAACCATAGTCTCTCTTTCTTCGTAGAAAATCCCTTCTGTTAACAATCTAAGATGAAGATTATAGAGTCTGCAAATGTTGCCATTAGAGGAAGTTCAAAATGAAAGTTTAGAAAAACATAAAAATTAAGTCACTCACTAAAATTGTGTGCCCTGTAAACATTAAAATAATTTCAATTCTGATCCTGCATATTTTATGGAATATTTGTAATTATTGCAACATATTTTTGTCCATCAATAAATAAATGAAATATACAATTATTCTCAGTTTTGTTTTATTTTTTTCCATGTATAATGTGTGTGTGTGTGTGTGTGTGTGTAGAGTTTACTTTCTGAATCAACAAGAAATGCAATTTCTTGTATTTCATTTTACAATTGACTTTTTGTTGGTGTGGCTAAACCTACATGGATGGCTTGTGTTACAAACTTAAATAGGATTTAGCTGAAATACTTGAAATGTCAAAAGAGACTTAGCAAGTCAATAGTGGCTTTGGGGGCTAAGAAGGCGAGTGGCATTCATCCTATTCACAGACAAGTAATACCATGTAAAATATACAGGAGGGGGTTAGCTAGCTGTCTCAATCCTTAAACTGTCTGGGCCAAAGCACTTTCCTTTGCTAACCAGGTGTCATGTTACTGTCTCTGAGTTCCTCATGCCCTTTGGGGACCATTAGGTTCAGATGCCTACACATTTCTGTATCTCCCAACAAGCAGTAATCAAAAATCACAAAAATATTTACAATCTGCGCCAAGGAGTTTTGAAAATCACACCCTCTTCAGATTGGAACAGAAGCTTGCCATAAGGAAAGTCAATTGTAGTGCCGTTAAAGCCGATAGAGGGCCGCAGAGCAAATGCAGCAAGTATCATTCACCTTGTTACGAGTTGATGGACCACTGAAACGATTTTGAAAACATTATTTTAAGGTTTTAAAAAGTCTTTAAGAGAAACTTATTACGGAGCTCTTGATAATGTTAGTGAATTAAATGCTCTATTTACTCCAATAGGGGATCCTAACATTCTATGATCTGATATCAACTATTCTTTATCTTAATCTATTTGTTATCATACCTAACTTTGTTGTATGGCTAAATACGGTCTATCTCAATTTACTTTCTAATAAGAAAATAGTGAATTTCTTTTAATAATTCTGTGCATGTAAAACATTATTATACCATTTCCGATTTAATATCACCACTTTAATACTACTACTAATATTGTTGGCTAATATCTTTTTCGATTCAATGTCTGCTACATGCTAAATATTTTTATTTAGACAATCAAAATATTAAGTAAAAAATATAAATATTTAACATATATTTTAATGTTTTTATATGAAAATAATTATTGAACACATTTCAGACATTTCATTGTGTATTTAAAACTGAGCTGTGGTGTTCAGCTCACCTGTAGAAATGTGTAGAATAGTTTGCTATGACTATGAAAGCATTGATTGACAACAATTTTTGTTATCATGCTATTGACATCCATTTATGCCATGTTACAGTAGGTCAGTCAACTAAAACAAAGATTATCAAATGATTTCATGACTGAACATGTTGCATAGGGTCTCTCTGAGAGTAACACTTCCTTTTTCCTCAGGCTTGATACTTGGTAAGGAAGAGGGGAGATAGATATCAGCCCCCTCAGGCTCTGACAATATTTGTTTCTCTGATGGCTCCCCTGTCTAATGCTCACACAGCCACCCTCACTCTTATATCAGGGTGGGCTTTGTCCAGTCAGAAAGACAGTGAGAGGCAGACAGACATAGAGAAAGTGTTTATGTTTATGAATGAGGAGTGTGTCTGTGTGTGTGTATGTATGTGTGTGTGTGTGTGTGTGGGGGGGGGGGGGGGCGGGGGTGTGAGTGTGGATTTGTAAGCATGTGTGTGTGTGTGGTAAGTGGATGTGTATAAATGCCTATGAGGGTGTGTGTGTATGGTGAGTGAATGTGTGAATGCCTAGAAGTGTGTGTGTGTGTGTGTGTGTTTGTGTGAATCCGAATCCCCATAGGTCTCTGTGAGTAGGACTGTACATGTGCGAGTGAGTGTAACAAAATGTTTATGTTTATGCTTGAGGAAGGCTTTTTCCCTCTAATCAGTGTGTACCTGTGTGTGTGTGCGTGTGTGTGGTGGGGGTGGGGTTGGAGACAGAGGGGAAGTGTAGCAGTCGTTTATTTGGTGATCATCAGCAGGCAACCCTGAGGCCATTCAGGGTTGAGGGGGTAGGCGTTGGGGGGTAGAAGCTTTGGGACAGGTCACAGGGGATACTGGTCATTGACTTGCAAAAGAGCTTGTAATTAGCCTCAACTTATTTGCAGTGGAAAGAATTAGTGTGTGTAAGTGTGTGTGTGTGTGTGTGTGTGTGTGTGTGTGTGTTTGCCCCCCCTCCCCATTAAGTACGTTTTGTGTGTGTTCCTGACCGTCTTGTCTTTGGGAATAGGGCAGGCTGATAAGGAGATAATACTAATTAGTTCTCCACCCACATTGCTTGTTAATTATGTTTGTGTGGGTTTACAGGCTAGGGTAATACCACCCCTCCCCACACTAACACCTACACACACACACACATACACACACACACACACACAAACACTGGCAGGACCCACTAAAAAATCAACAGCTCTTTTGCTTAAGCTGTGAGTCTCACCATAAGCCTAATTAATTATACCAAGTGGGGTTCCAACATGACATACGTGGGATACACAATATGATGTGTATTTGTGTGTGTGTGTGTGTGTGTATGTGTGTATGCATCCATCTCTGTGTTGATGGGTGTGTGCGTGTGCTTGTGTATGTGAGTGTATGCATATAACTTGTGTGTGTGTGCGTGCGTGTGTGTGTGTGTGCATGTGTCTTTGTGTGTGTGTGTTGAAAGCAAACATATCTAGAAGGGTTGTATTTTGTTGTTGTTATTTGATCACATTGTTACTAATGTCTGAAAAGACTCATTTGCGTACTCGAAGTGTTCAGTAAGGACCCACGGTGACGGTTTTCACATGCCTTTTAAATGTTCTGGAAAATTTCCTGATCAGTTTTATCATTGACTCTAACCCATACAGTCCCAGAGTAACACATACTAAACCTTTTGGTGGGTCATATGACAGGTAGTCCTCCTAGAACAACATTTCAAACATTTCTGTGTTCTAGGCTACCGCTACAGGCAGAGCTAGCTAAATTTTGAAAGACTGTTTTTGGTATCCAAAGGTATGATTCAAACCACTTTTCAATGATATTTAGTTGGTACACTTTATACTGTTCATTAAAAAGAATGTAAACAAAAAATGACATATATAAATCCAATTTTTAACAAAATATGTACAGAGGCTATTTAAACAATCAGTAAGATAAGATAAACAGACCCTATATTCTTTCCTATCTGCTCATTATCATTTGAAAATGGCATAAATTTGACATTTGACAATAGATAAATAATAAATATTTTGAATAATAATTCAAAATACCAATTTAATTTTATATTTAGTATGGATAAGAAGCGATAAAGTGTTCAGGAAGGATTGGCAGTCATCCAGATTACAGTGACTTTGAGTGAGAAGTTGTTTCACATCTTTTCATTTGGCCTAGGCTTAACTGTCACACATGTTTTCTGAAATATATAGTTGATATTACACTTTTTTATGTTCACAAGTCTGTTTTCTAAAGCTATAATGACATATATCATTCTAATATGATGTCATCTTTATTTTTATTCAATTTGCTATTTTAATTTGCTATTGTTATCATATTATGGTGATAATTGTTTAAAACCACCAGGGACTACTACCAGTTGTTTGAATCTCTGTTTATCTTTCTTGAGAACAGCTCCATAGCTCCACCTTCTATGGCGAACAAAAAAATGTCAGAAGTGTTATATATATCTTTTTTTACATCCCCCCCAATTTTCCTTGATGAAGTTCTTAAAGGGATAGTTCGGTTTTTAACACATTGAGTCCCTTTCACAGGTTGTCTAAAATGAAATAAAGTGGTTGACACCAAAATCTTGATGATTGCTCCTGTCTCGGCTATTTGGGAAATATAGAATCGCCTCTGCCTGCCTTTAAAATGGCTAGCAATGGGCATGTGTTGTTTCTATCCTTAAAACACTGGTTTTAAAAAAGTGCTACTCATGAAGTTATTAGTGGCGTTTGCTGATGTTCCAACCCAAGTATCGTAGCAAAATACAGTTTCTGTCATGTTTTATTTGCCATTTTGTAAGTCCCATAGGGATCTATTTGCTCCTTCATATAAACAAAGTGCCAAATAAAACATGAAGGAAGCTTTATTTCGCTACGATACATGTTTTGGAACATCATTGAGCACATCTAACCACTTGGTGAGTAGCACTTTCTCAAAACCAGTGTTTTAAGGATAGAAACAACACATGCCCATTGCAAGCCATTTTGAAGGCAGGCAGAGGCGATTCTACATTTCCCAAATAGACGAGACAGAAGCAATCGTCAAAATTTCGATGTCAACCACTTTATTGCATTTTAGACAACCTGTGAAAGGGGCTTAATGTTTTAAAAACCGAACGATCCCTTTAACGCCCAATGTGACATATATGTAACATTATAGATCTCTGACAATAGAAAGTGGTATTTTAAAAAATGTCAGAAATGTGTTCAGTGTGATCCCCCCCCCCCCCCCCCCCCCCCCCCCCACCACCATATTTTTCCAATAAGCAGAAATGGGTCTGGGTTCTTATGGGTTAGGTAATTTGTACCATTCATAGTTTTATGAAGTTTCATAGCTTCTTTTCAAGTTCCAAAAAGCGCAGTTGCCTATACAGTAACTGAACAGTGTGACTACAATCACCTGGATTCCTTTCTCTATGTCCCTCTCTCTCTCTCTCTGGTGCACTGGGAAGACCCCAGTGACTGACTGACCTGCTGAAGCCAAGTTACGAGCCTAGGATATAAAATCATTAGAAGGTTTATTCATCATTAGAACCTTTGTTGCGTGGTGGGTGCTAATTCTACATACTGGTGGTATACCTCGCTTTCCTGTTGGTGCAGTAGATAGTTGGTAGATAATTTGAATATTTACTATTTTTCATTTGCCCATCTATTACACAATATGGTGGCACCTCACTCTCCACTTATGTCAGTGAAGCCTTTTAGGAGGAATTTCATATCTGTTTTCACTATATTTTCATCTTTTCAATTTTAAATATCACATTTATTTTTTTATTTTTGATATTAAATCAACAAATTATCACCTCCACATATTTAGGCTGTTTTAAATTAGGTCAGATTAGATACTTTGTTACTCATGGGTGCTCTTTGCTGTGAAGTGCAGCGAGATATGACTTATATAAGCCGCTGTATAAATAAAACTGAATTTAATTGGAAAAAATTTAACTTCCCATATATGATCCATACATGCATACCCAAGATCTGCATACACTGACTATAAAAATATACCATATATAAACAGTTCTGATTGTGTGCCATTTAGGGTTATTGTTATTTATTATCATTGTATGCATTTTTACCTAAATATCAACAGTCTCTATTTGCTTTGTGCTAAAATTCTAATAACCCTGGCATTTTGTCAGTCTCTATTTGGGCTAAGCAATTCAATGCATGTATGACATTTATATTATTTTATGGCTGATATTTAATGTTTAATATCACTACTTTAATACAATCTTTTAGTGTATTTTTTCGTGGAATATCAAAACATTAACTAAACATTAGATAAATAATATTTTGTTGATATTTCATTGAATGTCTCAGTTAGCCTACTCAAACAAACAAAAAAAAAATGCAGGCTCTTGTAATGAGTAGAGTAATTTACATTTGTTCAAGTCCAACTGCAAACAGACAAGTATTATTCTTGTCCTGAAATGTCACTGCACAGTTAATCAATAGAGGTTTTCCCATGACCCTCTGCAACATTGGGTGTCATTTATAGTCTTTTCATGAACATAGTCCCCCAGACAGATTACCAGAAATGGCTAAACCCATCACCTTAAAATGATCCATGACCTGACTAACCTTTACAACCTCCCAGCCTACACCAACCAATGCAAATGAAAAATAAACTATTTCAACAGGCAAATGAAAAGATCTAGTTATCCCACATGGTCTTACGGCTGGATATTTAGTGGTTGGTCTTTTATTGTTATTGTTGTTGCTGTTGTTAGGCTATACCCAAGCTAACTCACTATACAGACTAACACAGATTAGCCTGATCTTTTGTCAGAATGGATAAATAAGTCTTTAATAATCCTAATGTGAAATGTGGTTTGTTGTGGCAAATGTGTAAAACAGATGCCTGAAGTTAGCCGGATTAATAAGCAAATTATTTCCCTATAGGACCAGATAATACCTGAGGCTCTTGTGGGACGCTTCGGATCATCCTAATGTCTTGACCCCGGAGAGGCAGTCGATCCGCTAACTCCCTGGTGTTTTTGGCCTTAGGCCTACCTTTTCCGAGGTACCTAGATCGGCTATAGGGCGTTACATACATCTGCTACGTCCAGATTTATTACTAAAGCATTAGCTTGTCGCCCTTCTTAGTGCAACATGTGTCTGGTGTCTTCTCGGTCAAAGGGATGCTTGCATGTGATACCGATTGTCATGGCCTAAGAGCTTGACAAAGAACAATCCCCATTAAAACACGCACAAGGCTTTGCTCCACCACATAAATGTCACCAGGGCTTATTTCACTAGGTGAAGTTCAAACATTTACCCTGTAGTCTGTTATTAAGATAATATAGGCCTAGCCTATAATTACAAAAAAGAAAACAAATGCACGTATAATACACTTTATCTCAAATAAATATGTGCCCTGCAGGTCTAATCAGCACAGTGGAATTAAAAAACGTTGCAATGAACAGGCCACCAGGTAGCCTACTTTTTAAGACGCGCTCATGCATTACTGGCCTCGGTTTCCATATTAATCAAACCAATTAAATGACGTTGTTGCTAACGGTCTTGACAGTTAATGTATCCCTCGGCTTAGTGAACAAACTGATAGGGCAGTCACCTGCACCCCTCCTCCCCTCCCTGCTGGTAAGTGGCTAATGACCGAGGCGTATAATCCCTCTCAAAACAACCACAAAGATGCTAATTGTATCCCCGTATAAATACTGGTTGGCTCATGGTCCTTCTTCCTTACTAGACCACGCTCAGAAAGCCTTAGAGGTAACAGTGTCACACAGCTCTAGAATTAATAAGAAAACTGTTGGGAATGGGCCTTTTATAACAGTCTTACCCGTGGATGGATGTGCGCTCAGGCAATATTTCCTCCCAGTCTTTAGTGTGTTAGAGAACCCTCAGGCTTTTTTGCATTTAAGATTTTAGCTTAAGTGAAGGCGGACTGTGTGAAACATGTTCCCCTTGCCAATGTTCACACCGGAGCAGGTGGCTCGCGTGTGCGAGAACCTGGAAGAGACGGGGGACATTGAGCGTCTTGGCCGCTTTCTCTGGTCGCTACCGGCTGCTGTTCCGGGTTCGGCCGGTGATGCCCTCAACCGACACGAGTCGGTGATGCGGGCCAGGGCCCTCGTTGCGTTCCACACGGGGAACTTTGAGGCGCTCTATCAAATTCTGCAAAGCCACCGCTTTACGCGTGAATCGCACGCCAAACTCCAGGACCTGTGGCTGGACGCGCACTATCGCGAGGCTGAGCGCCTGCGCGGGAGGCCGCTAGGGCCGGTCGAGAAGTACCGCATCCGCAAGAAGTTTCCCCTGCCCCGCACCATCTGGGATGGCGAGCAGAAAACACACTGCTTCAAGGTGAGTTATCCATATTCAAAACCCACTAATCCCATTTGCGTTAAATTTACAGAAATCTGTTATAATAATATAAGTTTAATAAACTTGAATCAGTTCAACCTCAATCAAACGGACTTTTCTTGTTAATAACATTGAAATTACAATTCGATAGAAATTACCTGTAAATTAGTATAAAAATTGTTTCATTTTTGCATATGAACAATTTCTTTGCATTTTGCAAATGGACGCCTGTATTTGTGTGGGGAAAATGCAAAAAAGGAATGCAGCTAATCATTTGTGCTTTTGGCCATCGTTTCCTAAAGCATACTTGGTGTTGGAATCCTGGCTACAGAATCAGTGTTGCTAATTCTGACCAGGTCTTTAACGTCTGACTCTTAAAGTAAGACAGTGAGCTTTAATAGGGCCAAAGGCATCTTGATCCTTCTTTGACACAGAGTTATCCCATAGGCCCTTCACATCATATAATTTAAAGCCTTAAATATTCTGCATTTGCATAACAGTATTACACTCACTTACTGCATGCAAATCGTAACATTACTATCCATCAAAAAAACATCAGTTACTCAGTGCAAACAGGCAGCCAACAGATTGCTCTTACATGACTGCAAAGGGTCTATTTCTGAAGTATACTGCACTATTTAACAAGAGATACATTATATTCCAGACCTGGAATATAATGAATAGGAATAAGACTTCCTGTCATATTGTTTTTCTAATGCATTTTCACTAATGAAATTGTGTTTAAAGTCTTTTTATTTTTTGTTTACTTTGTTGGTTAGGAATGGGAACACATCAGAATGGGAATATATTTTGACATTTTGTCATTTAGAACATGAAAATGTGACATGAAATAATTAACAGGTTGAATATTTTAAACCCATTCTCCCACTGGCAAACGTTATGCCTTTGTCTATAATCAAGCCTGAGTCCTGTTGACTAGGTTAAGCCTCTTGACTGAAACAACACCTGTGCCTCACATTTGTCACTCAATCCACACCTGATGGTGTCACCCTATTAGCATGGCCGTGAGCAAACAACCTCCTTTAAGGTCAATCGTAGAGATTAGTAGGAGTAGAACTCATAAATAATAAGAAAAGGTCACCTGTTTGGTAGTGTTAAATAACTTAAAAAGAGTGAAAAGAGATTTGTTTGATAACATCTCTCTCGTGTGCAATCTATCATAACAAAACAAAGTCAGCCCAGAGCAACTATCACATGTCTTAAACTCTAAAATAAACTCCAAACATGGTGTCTGTACCTTGAGTGTGGCATGGATTGATTTGCAGTTGTAGACTTATCAGTCTCCTGTCTCACTCTGTGTGCTATTATAATCTCAGACGCAAGCCACACCCATACAGGGAAAACGAGATAGAGTGTGTCAGTTGTCCCTATCCTCTCAATCCCTTCTGGAGAGGATTGTGTGATGCCATCAATCACAGTGTCTTGGCTGGAGCAGGGAACTCTGACTCTTGCTCTGCATGTGGAAAGTGGATCTGTAAAACCTTGTTGAAATGAATGAGTAGCGCCCTCTGGTGTCCAGTAGCAGTGTTGCGCCTGAGAGAAATTTGAGACCCAGTAAACCTGTGTTAATCTCCGTTGTTCATCTTACCCTCAGACTGATCTCTAAGCTGCTTTATCCTGAACCAATCATTAAAATGTTTCGCTGGCCCGCAGTCGTCTATAAATACAGCTTAATGAGATGGCTGATTATTTTCAGCATGACTCTAATGCGACCTGGTCCTTTTCCCGGTATGCCTGATCAAATAGCAGTGGTTGCACAATGTAGAGGAGAAGTGCCACTTGTCTGCTTGCAGACTCATTTCCTGTCCTAGTGCCCCTTCAGACTTAGATTATTGCTATAAACCTTTGGCTGGATTACCTGCATCTGCATCATCCTACTTTAATTGATACACTTAAGCCTTATACCATTCGCCTTATAGCTTCAAGATCATTTTGGCCATCTATTGAGCACTTGTGCCAGTTCCTGTCAAGGCCAGGTTACCCGAGTTTTCTTTTGGATAAATAGATATAGAGTGTGTTCTGAAGGCCTGAGTTTTTAAGATGATAAAAAGATGCATCTATTAAAATTGAGCTTAATTTCATTAATTATCTACCAATGATTGGTCATTTAAAAGGCATCTTTCATTTTAGGCATTTTGGCTTGGTATACCTAGAGTCTATATTATGGGGCACGTTCATAGCTCATTTATTTTTTATGAATTCAGTATAGTGTATACTTTTTGTCTTTTGCCGTAGTAAGCTTATTGTGTACTCTCAGTACTGTGCATACAACTGTTTGGCCATGAAGCCTGCAGATAAATCATTTACATCGCAGAAGAAGGTCTTACACTGTACATTTCAGATATCATCTGGCATGAGAAAATCTTGATTATTACGTTAGTCTGATGTAGTGAATTAATGAATTAAGTGTGTGTGTGCTACATGTTTGTGTTGTGATTAAATTAATTAAGCTACGTGTGTGTGTGTGTGTTGTGCAGGAGAGGACTAGGAGTCTGCTGCGGGAGTGGTATCTCCAGGACCCGTACCCCAACCCGTCCCGAAAGCGGCACCTAGCCCAGGCTACAGGTCTCACGCCCACCCAGGTGGGTAACTGGTTCAAGAACCGCCGCCAGAGGGATCGCGCTGCCTCAGCCAAGAACAGGTGGGTACTCTCCTCCTAAACTGTCTGGTGCCAGCATGGCAAAGATTCTGTCACTCTGTATACGCACTATAACTCTCTTCTGCCAGACTGAATTTAGCAGCATCTCCAACCATACACGCTTTCTGTATGCTACGTTATTGTGGATAATTGTACCCCTAGTTGTAGCTGTTTACACTACGTGAAGAAATATCAATTCAACATTTATCTAGTATAAGTCCAATATCAATCCAACATTCATCTAGTATCAATTAAAATGTCTCATGAAAATAATGCAATGGTCCAACAAAAAATTGTCTTTAAATAATCCTTAATAACTTTCCCACTCTTCTTTCTCTTTCATTCTATCTCTCTCTCTCTCTCTCTCTCTCTCTCTCTCTCTCTCTTTTCTCCCACTTTACTCTGGTCCTCCAGGCTCCAGCAAGACCCAAGCCTCCTCGCATCGGGCAGCTCACCGGAATGTACCTCCCAGGATCACCACCTGTCCTCTTCCCCACAGCGTGCCCCTGCCAGCCCACTGGCAAGCGATTGCAGCTCGGGCACCGAGCCCCGCGACACCCGGGCCTCCACCCCAGACATCTCCGTCAGTAGCGACAGCGAGTTCGAGCCCTGATGACCCATCAGCACCACCTGCATCAGCCCCTCACTTTTCCCCTGTGCGGTTTCTACAACCCAACCTCCTCAAAGCAGACTTTATCTACTCTCTGGTTAGTAGGGGGAGCACTGACAACCTCCAAGAAACAGGAACCAAAGAAGAAAGTGGTATCAGAAAAAAAATGGACACCAATCATTTAAAGAAACAGGGGAATGGTGGTTTAAGTTATTATGATAAACTTTGAAGGGTTTTATGGTTACTGACTTAATCCCACTGGATCTTTGATTTGATGCCAGTGAAAACTGATGCGATTCAGGGTGAGCTGGAGCGCGGACAGTAACAAGAACTTAAAAGACAAGAGAACTAATGCACTTACTATATGCTGTCAGACAGGCTTGAGAATTCAAGGAAATCAAATCCACTGATTTCACAGCCCAGGCCGGAGGAGCTCAGATCCTAAATATTTAACTGAGAATTTCAAAATGACAACATCCACCCTATTGCTGAGCAAAGCACACTTTTTTTTTTCTTTTTGTGATTTGTCCACAAATGTTGTATATGTAACTTCTACTCTCTCTTTTTCTCACTTACTTTTTGTGAAACTTTTAAAATGAATCATGACTCATACCAACACCAGCCATGCCATGCGATCAGCCTCTAATGGTTATGTAACAAATTAGTCCACTTTTTATATCTTTATCCTCATTTGCCCAGTCCTCCTGCTATCACCGTAACCTTTGATTCTTACTTGAGTGAGGCAACAGAGAAGTGCCAAACTAACCAATCACAGGAATGGATTTCTCATGTTGTTATTGAGATTTATTCTGTGTTCTATTCTGATCAGTACAATCCTGTTGGTTTCTTGGGGGATACTGGATAATCTTCTGGAGATTTAAACTCCCTCTGTTTGCTCACAATCCACTTTCATCACAGCTGAACTTAATATGACTAAATATTCATTCACACACGTACACACACACACACACACACACACACACACACACACACATTGTTTGGCATATACAGTGTGTGTGTTGGTCTGGCCACTGCTTTTCTAAATATACAAATTGCTGTTATAGGCCTATTTATGTATTTATTCTGCCTGTGGTCTACTGAACTCACTTACACAGTCAGTGTGACATTGTTCTTTACCCCCCGAAGTCCTAAACCTGTGCCCTCATACTCTAGACATGCATAGGTAGAGATGTCATTCTGCTGCTGCCTGATTGCACAAAAAAACAGATACAGAGTGGTTCCTCTACACTTCTGCAGTTGTACCATGTGGTCATCTACAAAACAGGAACTGATGAAAGATGAAAGACAAAAAGAGCTAAGGAAACAAGGTGCAAATTTCGTAGTAAGAGGTATAAAGAGGTACTCATATTGTCACACAACTTGGTCTTAATTCCATTCATGTGCCTAAACTTTGTTGACAGGCATTACTCACTTTCCTGCCTGCCTGACAAAATGAACGACACAGTGATCAAACCTCTTCCATATATGAGCTTTAGCAGGAGTTGTCTGAAAGAGGGAATTTTTATGTTCTAATGTGTACATTTGAAATAAATGATATTATTTTTATCCTAAAGTATCTAGTCTAAGTCTGCCTTTATATGCTGTTTTTTTTTCAGTGTTATCATCACACACACTCGACAACAGCCATGACGTAAACAAATCTTTAGTAGTTGCCAGATGTTGACATTTTGAATGGGAAGTCCCCCAAAAGTAGTCAATGTAGTCAATTTTTCTTTTAATGCATTCAGTTCACATCGCGTACAACCACTAAAGAATCCACCCTACACCTCGGCCATTAACTGTAAGCAAACGCTGTTTTGCGTAAGGCAAAACTAAGAGTTACTAACATAATTAGATCAGGCGCTACTGGGCTATAGCCTGAGTCTTGGAGCGCCGCTACTTTTTAAAGAGCAGTTCCGTATAGTTCCCGGCGCTGTTCCACCCACTTTCGCGCATACCGACAGTGTGTTTGGACTGCCGAGGATTCTCCATACATTTGCACTTGTTTAATAATTTTGCAAGGTCTTTGCGATTCGATAGTATCCACTGCGACGGTGGGTCGTTGGAAGAGAGTGTTTTGAGCTGCGTAACATCAACGCAGGTTTCTTTGACCCACCTGAATTGTGTTCAGTCAAGGCAGATATGGATAGCGAGGGAAGAAAAGTGGTGGTTTGTGACAATGGGACCGGGGTGAGTTTGAACCTGTTCTACATATATAACCATTAATGCAAAGATAACTTTTGACGCTTGCAATTGCAAGTTACCTGCAATTTACCTGACACCCAGATCCTTGGTCTTTTAATGACACCTTAGTCAAGAGCGATTTTCCGCAATGAGCTCATTGATCTGACATAGATTTGTTTGCATTTAAAAGCTGAAAAAAGTCTTCCTTAATGTGGTCGAATCTCCCATTCTTACTGTTTTTCGAAAGTAGGCAAAATGCGGGACTGTGAGTTTTCAACAGGGCGTACTGTGGTGCGCGAATCTGTTCAGGCTTGTTTAACAATGCCGATGGTACACACATGCGGTTTAGCCTTAAAAGGCGCTGCGCGTAAAGAGGAAATTATTATTGGACAAGCAACCAGGAAGAGATTAATCGCACTTTTAACAAACATCTGAAAAAATCACCTATATGGTGTGCAGCTTTTCTAATTATGTAACATTAAATCTTAGTTTGACTTGAATAATCTAACCTACCTGACTGTGGGCAACACGCCCCCGGGCTATGGAATGCACTTTAGTTGCTTGGGCATGTCAGAAGAACCACGTTCACAGAAACAGTCTGCTTTTCTGAGTCAAGTCAAGACAGTGGTGGTGACCGTTTCAGTCATCTGTTTGCAAGCTGACCCACGGAACACTGTGTGTAAACATGGTTCTTACATGAGCCTGGGACTCCATACACCTATAAGCCTGTTTGTAAATAATTTCCACATAAATATGAGACCTTTGTAATGTTATTAGCCTCATTGTACAAACGAAGAAATTATGCTGCTATACAGGATATGACATAAGTGAACCAGAAGCCCACTATTGTATTATTAAAATGTTTACAATGGTCTACAATTGCAACCACACCTGTATAAAATGTATGACAATAATGATGTATATTCAGTACTCTGCTTCCATCTGGATTAAAACGTGTGTTGAACTTACCCTAACAAATTCAATTCTTACCCTAAAAAATGCATTCCTTTTTTCTTTTTTATTTGTCAAGGTAAAGAGACTAACTTTTCAATGTTGTAAGAAATCGTCATCAGTCATGTCAGGTCTTGATGCCATGTCAGCTTTGGGTCATAGTATTCTAAGCGGTCATTTGCAAACGTTATGGTGGTTTCTGTGTGTGTCTGTCTGTCTGTCTGTGTGTGTGTGTGTGTGTGTGTGTATGTGTGTGTTTCGAATGTTGTCTCTAGTTTGTTAAATGCGGCTTTGCTGGCTCCAACTTCCCCGAACACATCTTCCCTGCACTGGTTGGCCGGCCCATCATCCGCTCTTCCACTAAAGTGGGCGACATTGAGATCAAGGTGAGCGAAGCGCTAATCTCCACAGGTAACTCCGACCTACTGCCACTCGTCTCGGATCAACCTTCTCACTCTCTGTTCTATTCTTAGCCTCAATCAATAAGCCTAGTATCAGTCAAATAGATTGTCTTGCTTAGTGTTCAAAATATTCCAACTTTAGACTGGAGACTCATGGGTCAGTTTTATATGTAGAGGCACATGGTGAACTTCAATGATGTCATGTATAATATAAATGTAGGCAGCTCCATTGCTGTGTTTCATACACACATTTTCAAATGATTTATTAAAAACTGTATGTATTATCTCAAGTTAAAATGCTCTTGTCATGTTTCCCCAAAACACCAAGGTTGTAGCCTTAAACAAACACAAAAGAAGGTTTAGCACATTTCCATCTGAGAGTGTACTAAAGAGATATTAGTGAATGAGGTCACATCTTTGCTATGCTTGTCTTTGAGTATATGGTTGAAGACACTAGCCAGCCCCGCCCTGTAGGCCTACTTTCATTTCATTTCTACAGAGGGTCTGGGACCGCTGCATTGACAATCATTCTCTCATTAGATAATGTGGTTTCTGCTGAAGTTTAAACTGATTGGATCTGCTCAATTTACCCAATTGTTAACGCCTGGTCGTGACGTATGCAACGCAACGGCTTGTGAAGGAAGATAGCTTCCCTACCATTTAGCCTAGCCACTTCCTTGGAAACTAACGGAGCAAGCAGGAAAATCAAACTTTTACCGAAACCTGTGGTTAGTAGGGCCACGATATCTTTTCCGCAGAAAAAATTAAATAAACATTGTTCTTGTTCAGACTTCAGTTCCTGTATGTTCCGAAGCGTTCCCACAACGGATTGAATAGCCTCCTGTACTATGTTCGCTGCCGCCATTGTTATTGTGCACAATAGCCAGACATAACACACAAAACTGACGTCACCGCTCACTCTAACACTCCAACTTTTCGCTGATTGGGTAGGCAGAATGCTGTCCTGGAGAGAACGATTGTCAATGCAGCGGTCCCAGACCCTCTGTACGAAATGAAATGAAAGTACAGGGCGGGGCTGGCGAGGGCGAGGCTATGAAGACACATCCTTATGGTCCTTTTTCTTCAGTGTATGATGGACTGTCCTTCTTCAACAGTGTATAACATGTCCTTCTCCTAAATCGGGACACATCCTTGGCATCTTCTTTCTTGAGTCTATGATTGAGGACACATCCTTGTTGTCCTCCTCCTTCAGTGTATGATTTAGGGCACATCTACTTTGCTCTCTTCCTTGCTGCAGGATCTGATGGTTGGGGAGGAGGCCAGTCAGCTGCGTCAGCTACTTGAGGTGTCATACCCCATGGACAACGGCATGGTGCGCTGCTGGGAGGACATGCTCCATCTGTGGGACCACACCTTTGGCCCTGACCGCCTTGATATCAACCCACCCGACTGCAAGGTGCATGTCCCCTCTGTCTTCTTTTGTGTCTCAGTTATGTCCAACCTGCCACAGAGGTGTAGTGGAGATTCCCCCTACTTCCTGGAAGAAATAATTGATTTCTCATTATTTGTAATATTACACATTGATTTGTTACATAATATTAAAATTAAATGAATTTATAACACAATATTAATGAAATATATAACACATTTATAACATTATATTATTATATGATTATTTTAGCAGATCTCTCCAATCTGTCCTTTGTTGTCAAGGTCAGCATCATTGAATTTGTTTTCCCCAATTACAAAAGTCCCTTCTATACCTCTTATGGATTGAGCAGGACTACATGACCTGACAAGATGCATGTCTTGATGCATGATGCATGCACTGTCTTTCTCTTTCCACATATAGAAGTATTATTTTGCATATATTCCACTTATTTATTAATTTGCATAACTTAATTATTTTCTGAATTGATGGCATATCTCACATCACATGTGTGATCACATTATCAGCTCTCAACAGGCTGGACATCATAATGCCATAGACCTTAAAAGTTTCAGAATACTGCGATTTAAACTACAAAATCTCACAGATCTGACACAAATGATTCTGCAGAATTGTGCTACACAAGTTTTTTTACAGTTAGTTTGTTGTGTTTTATTTTACTCAAATTTTGAAGTACTTTTTTGTCTTCTGAATCATCACAACAGATCACAGAACACAGATTTTATTCATAATGGAAATAATTTCAATGACTGATATAGTTTCCAACCTGTTGCTTGTTGGCTCTTTATGATTTTTTTTATTTTTAGATTCTGCTGACAGAGCCTCCAATGAACCCCCTGAAGAACAGGCAGAAGATCACAGAGGTCATGTTCGAGACGTACCAGTTCCACGGGATCTACATTGCCATACAGGCTGTGCTTACTCTCTACGCTCAAGGTGAGAGCAGCTTAGCCTGTATTCATCCATCTAACATAAAGACATTTTTACACAGCCACACACAGACATTACAGAAGAAGATCTGTCATTTCATGAACTTGCATGCATTATTATCGTGGTTTAATCAGAGAGTGGCCATTGTTTCTTTAATGATGTTCTTGAGACAGCAGGAGTTGTGTAGATCTTCCAGTGAAGGGAGAGAGCCGCCGACAATCTTTTCATCAGGAATCTGTCTAGCGTCCTAGTACTCTGGAATTTGGGGGTTCAAATCTTATCTGCCACCATTGTGCCCTTGAGCAAGGCACATAACCCAAAGTTGACAAATTAGATTACCGGTAGATTAGATATCTACTTTATTGATCCCCAAGGGGGAAATTCAAGATGATGGAGTCACCTTGGCTGCCATTCGTATGGCACCAGAATGAAATTAAAGCTGTTTTGGATTAAAGTATCAGCTAAATGTATCAAAATGTAAAATAAAAAAAACATAACAGGACAAATAGTGAACTGGCAGGCTAAAGTTAACTAAAGGGCATAGTAAAATTAATTTGCTGTGCCCCATTCACATAAAGTTGTTGCCAATTCACTGTGTTGTATCCAATTTTGTCATTAGATTTTGGTAAACTTGGACAACGGGCTCATGAGTTGATTTCGCTGTATTTCCCTTTTAACAGACAAACAAAAGTGAAATATGAACAAATCCAAAACTTGTCCATAGAGGAATATGAAAATGTGACATTAAGTGTAAGTTGTGGTTGTGCTGTCCTTGTGTGGTCAGGTTTGTTGACGGGTGTGGTGGTGGACTCTGGAGACGGAGTCACTCACATATGCCCCGTGTATGAGGGGTTCTCTTTACCCCACCTCACACGCAGACTAGATATTGCTGGACGGGACATCACGCGATACCTCATTAAGGTACACACACACACGCACACACACACATACACACACACAAACATACACACAACATATTGTATACACAAAGACCTCACAAAAACACATAAATACACATAAACTAATAGACCACATGTACAAATACAAAGATCCAGATACAAACATGCATATGTATTTTCTTGTTTACTTTTAAAGATTTGACTTTTTATCTCCCGCATGTGTGTGTAGCTGTTGTTGCTGAGAGGTTATGCGTTCAACCACTCGGCTGACTTTGAGACGGTGCGAATGCTGAAGGAGAAGCTGTGCTACGTGGGCTACAACATCGAGCAGGAACAGCGGCTCGCCGATGAGACCACCGTCCTGGTGGAGTCTTACTCGGTACATGTACACGCACGAGAACACACACATACACATACACACGTATATGTGCACACTAACACACACACACACACACACAAATAATAAATAGTCATGAGTAAACTGAGTATGTGAGTACACAAGAGACATTATAAAATAAGTATTTTTACTTCAATATACTCATGGATAAATATATATAGGTTCATTAATTCCTCAGCCTCAGTATGTGTGTGTATCTACATGTGCATATGTGCATATATATATATATATATATATATATATATATATACATATATATGTGTGTGTGTGTGTCGGTGTGTGTGTGCACATGTTTTTATCTGTATGTTTCTGTGAATTTGTGTGTATATGCTCTTGTGTGTGTGCGTCTTTTAATATGCTCATTTTCTCATGTGGGTGTGTGGGTGTGCACATTTTTATCATATGTGTGTGTGTGTGTGGGTGTGCACATCATCTCATATGTGTGTGTGTGTGTGTGTGTGTGTGTGCGTAGCTCCCTGATGGTCGTACAGTGAACGTGGGCGGTGAGCGTTTTGGGGCTCCAGAGGCTCTTTTCCAGCCACACCTCATCAATGTGGAGGGCGTTGGGGTCGCCGAACTGCTCTTCAACACCATCCAGGCTGCCGACATCGACATCAGGTCTCTTTCTTTTTTCCTCTCTCTCTCTCTCTCTCCTTGCCATCTTTTTTCCATGAGGTTAATAGAATATTGGGGAATGTGCCGGGACAAGTAGTGTTGGATGGAGATTTCAACCAGGTTATTGATGGTGTATTAAATAAAAGCTGATTTTCCCGAGCTGTCATGCCTAAGGATAGAGCGGCTATTCACACTTTAATGAGGCATCAAAAGCATATATTAGAGGCAAAATTCTAGCACAAAAAGAGCACATTAACACTGTTAAAAAATTGAAAGCAGAATTAGTCTTAATGGAAAGAAAACTGGCTGAGCATTACACTGACTGTCTGTTTAATAATATTTTCAAAATACATGAAAAATTTAACAAAAAGGCAGAGCATGCTCTATTTAGATTGAAAACGACTTTTTATGAAGCAGGAGAGAAAACAGGGAGGCTTTTGGCTAGACAGCTTAAAGAACAAAGTTGTGCCCATGTAATTCCTGCAACTAGAAGGGAGGGGTCACTAGTAACATCTTCCAAAGAAATTAATGAGGTCTTCAAAAGTTTTTATGAGAAGCTGTATAGATCAGAAGGTACGCCAAACAAACTATCACTGCAGAACTTTCAGAACATAACTCTTCCATGCCTATCACCTGGACAAGTAGAAACTCTTGATAAACCTGTGTCTCAAGAGGAGGTGAAGAAGGCCATCCAAGCTATGAAAACAGGGAAGTCACTAGGAACCGACAGGAGTACATAAGAGTACATAGACATACTTACTCCTGTTTTAACAGAAGTGTACGAGGAGGCTTTTCAGACTGGCTCACTTCCACCATCCCTGAATGAAGCACTCATTTCACTGATCCCTAAGAAGGGCAGAAATCATACAGATCCTGCCAATTTTAGACCAATTAGCCTAATCAATGTAGACAGCATAATATTGGCGAAAGTACTGGCCATGAGGTTAGAAACAGTATTACCAGGTATTATACATCCAGATCAGGTTGGTTTCTTACAGGGTAGATCGTCTACTGATAACTTACAGAGCCCATAGAACAAATTTTTTGACCATCATAATGTTCTTTGTGCCTCAATAATTGTGTATGCAAATGCAGCTGAAAAAGACCCAGGGGCATTTCTAGGCTGTCTATTCCATGCTCAGAAATGCATGCTCATTACAAATCTTCGTATTTCCCACCCTCTGGCCAGTTTCCTGCCCCCTGGCGCTGATTGGCTAGTTCATTGTGAGGCCTATTGGCTGGTTTTTCGCTGAAGCAGATTGTCTACCTAGTTTCACTGATACTCTTTCTCAGCAGTAAATCAGTGAACTATCTGAGTAAACAGTAAATCGGTGCAACAGTAAATAAACACGCAATGGACTTGTCAGGAATTCAACCATACAACAACCAGATCCACAGCGTTTGGAAATGAATGTGTCAGAATGGTAAGTTTTATTGGAATTCCCGGTAACTAACGTCACGTACTATGTAATTAAAACTAGGGTTGCTTCACACATTCAGACACGGCATTGGGAAGTTAAACAGAGTTGGCATTTTACATGAAGGACTAATGTGTCAAATATGAATTTTGCCCATTTAAAATACCCGATATCCAACATCATAGTACTATTTATGGCACATTTCCACTATGGGGTAAATCCCCGGTGTTTGGGGTAAAGACCTTGGGCTTTAGGCTACGTCTTTCCATTATTTGGGGCTGGCCCAGGGCCGGGGCTTTTTCAGTTAGCCTATTTGTTGCAACCTGCATCCTCCTCTTTTGCCTGCGAGAGGCCAACATTATTTGGTACCACTTGGCATGTTTTGTCTGTCTGTCTTCATTTTCTTGGAGAAAACAAATAAAGTTGTATATAAACACGAACAAAGTTTCCCACGTCCAGCTTTCAGTAGCCTAGGCTAACGTATTTCTACATTATGATATTATAGGATTGTCAGCCTTTATGACAACGTTATGCAGAACCATTTACCATTTAATATTATGTAGGCATAGGCTACATTTTAGTTTCAGCATTAATGTCTCAGGTAGACGGCGATATGCATCTTTACCGGGAAATTAACATAGGCTATTACGTTTGTATAGTAAACATTCCAAGTTCACCTAAAACCCCGGTGTTAAAACTTGGTAATGGAAATGCAAAACTGGGGCTAAGCACAGGTGTTTAAGACCGGGGTGAAGCGGCCCGGGGCTGTAGTGGAAATGTGACATTAGTATCTGTTGTTATGGTTAGCTTGCTAGCCTACCAACACTTTAGTGACCGAGTGTGCAGCAACTTTTTTTTGCTTCGCCATAACCTGGATATCCAAGTAGCATCATGTAGGCAAACTGTTAAAGAGGGGCTAAGCAACGTTCTGTTTTTTTCTCTCACGAGCTCCCTCTAAAGACTGCTGAATTGCATTGTATTGCACTGCATTCTATTGGAGGCGGTCCGCGCTGCTGAACATTGCAAGTGCTGTATCTACCGCTATAGGCCACGGTGGCGCATTCTACACCGTTCGTTCACCGTGTAATGACTCATTTTAGCATCATAAACAGTATGAAACAGATTAATTAAATGAAAAATGTTGCATAGTGGGCCTTTAACAAGGATTGTTTTCTCGTGACGTTACGGATTTTGTCTAATGTCACAGTAAAATATAAATATAAACTTGCATGATTTTCTAGTTTTTAGAAACATTTATTACTTAGGCCACACCAATAAAATTAGTTGGTTCTCGGATTCGCCGCTTGAAAAAAATGCATAATGAAATAAAAATAAAATTGAATTGAACGAACATAAAACACTGTGGCAGATAACTATAATACTGAAAAAAGCATGCTGCGTTCACATGACGTTGAAAAGCAATCAAATCGCGCCTTTCACTTCAGACCGCAAGAGACAAGAGACATGATATGAGGAAAGATGCCGGTGGATCCTGCTAGGCCAGTGTTTGCAATTATTAGAATATTTGATCGGAAAAGAAAAACATTTGACAAGTGCATTGAAATTAAAGAGGATGAGAACTTTGCGCAGTTGTACTCACGGTGCCGAAAGCAGTCTGCTTGTGCAACTCTGTGGAGGAGAGTTTGATATTTCATTGATTGAGAGGCGAAAAAAAAAAAAAAAAGTGATTCGCCATCAAAATCAATCAATAAATAAATGAATAGTAGGTGCCTACACACTCACGTCCTCTCGCTCGCACACACACACGCTTCTCTTTTTCATGCAAAAAAATTGTCTCTTTTCTAGATTCACGTGACTGCACGTTGATGAATATTCATCTCCGTTACGCTGATCACGACGTTTTAGTCACTATCTAATTGCTGGTGAATCAATGCGATTTTGACATTCTAATGCCCTGTGACGAACTGTGACAAAATGAGTTTGAACGTAGGCTACAGCAGCCTAGACGTAGTCTACAGCAGCCTAGACATAGTCTACATTATATGTCATACCTCAATTCCACAGCCAGCTTGCTTGGTGCTTAGATTCTCAAACTCTTAAATAAATGACAAACCGTCAAACCTTTACATAACTTAGAATGACAGAATTATGAATTTGTACATTGCCTAAAACCTGGATGAAAAAAAAGTGTGCTGTGAGGTGTGAAAATGAAGTTTATAAATTAGGCCACATTTAGTTTTTCCTTAACACATGAGTAAATGTCTTTAATGAACATTAAAGAGGAACTCAGTAAGTTTATGCGACCATTTTTGTGGTCATAAAATCGCTTAGAAATCGTTTTTTCTGTTAGACTGGTCTGTTGTGTAGCAAACGGCGATTGAGCGCACCGCTGTACAGCCCTGTATAGTAGGGATGGGACGATACGCTTAAACTCACGATACGATGCACATCGATATGCCAGGGTCAAAAAGATTACTTAAGCATTATGCGATAATGCTTTTATACAACAGTTCCATTGCCAACAACAACAAAAAAAGATACCAAGAGTGCATTTTTAGGGAGGATAATTTCTTATTGGCCATTGTTTTTTTTTTTGCCCAGTTCCTCTGATGTGAAGTATACCCAGAACGCGTGTGGTTGCAACGAATAGTTACTCTTAATTTGCAAGATGAGGCTGCCTCACTGTGGCCTATTATTGCTTTCGGCTCTTCTCAATGCGGTCCAGCTCGTCGGGGTTAAACGGGGCACCTACAGTATGTGCTTGCCTCTCCTCAGTGGCGTAGCACGCTATCTTGACCCATCTCTGTGCGAGAACCACTTCCCATAGGGCCTACCACTACAGCCCAAGGCCTAAAAACAAAAAAGGATAGGCCTACACAATATTACATTACAACATGCACAGTGACAACCAGCATTTACCGCAACACACACACTGACCAACCACAGAGGGAAAGAAGAACGCACACGCGATCATGGACAGCGACTATTTGCATAACCTGCACACAGCCTACGATGAAAATCAGAACGCATACAAACACACCACGTTTCTTTTCAGGCAGCACAACAGTGGCCTCATCAAAGAGCAAACAGACACATAAATGATGGCACAGTGGCCATTTAACCACAACCTGATAAGCCGATCAGTTGCCGTAATTAGCAAGAAAAAACCCTTGCACTCACCCGTCGAAGTGAACTTTGCGTGCCTTCTGCTCAGCAAACTCGTTGACTATTGAGGTGATAGCATTGTGGTGTGGTGGTAGCATTAGCATCCAAGTCTGAGTGCTGGATGATGTCAATCACTGAATCGGAACTTGACGACGGCTTTAAAAATACGTCTAATTTTGCTAATGTCGAATTCCTTACATCCAATTCTTTCTTCTGCTTACGTTTTTGAGCGCTACTTTTGGGCTTCTTGTACATTTATGCTGACTTTCCTAAGAGGCCGTTACCGTTACATTTACTAGGCTAATGTGTAGAAGATCAGAAATTACAAAAAATGTTATGATTGGACAGACAAATTTCCAATCTTGTAAATTGACGATAAAATAATGTTCAAAAATGTTATTAGTTGTTATTAATTAAAATTGAAATGTCATTAGTAAAATCAAATTGACAAGAAAAGTAGGAGTAGGAGTTGTTGCAACATGCGCTGTGACTTGACGTGACGGCGCACCACACAGTTTCCACACATTCCGCATATATTATTTTTCATTTAGTTTTACCCTGCTTGATCATCAAATGGTGCAGCCAACCTGCCATCATAGACTGTATGTCTGTCCCATATACATACACACACATATAATACACTAAATTATTTACATAACACACAAATCATGCAGCAGTGCCATATATCTTTATTTCGCGATCCATTTTTTTCAACCTCGATGCGTATCGTCACGTTTTGTATCGCGGTATTTCGTCAAACAATATTTTGTCCCATCCCTACTGTATAGTGAATACGGAACTTTCTGAGGGAGTGTACACTACAGCAATACAGCTAACTGTACAGAGCTCCCCCTACAGGTTTGTGGCATTTAATGCAGGGTTAAAAAACAGACTTACTGAGTGCCACTTTAACTGTGAATGTGCTAATTTACCTTCAGAACATTTTTTTATTTTTATTTTTATTTCGCTCGCTCGCTCCATATTTTTCCTGAAAAAATCAGAGAACCAACTAATTTTATTGGTGTGGCCTTACCTCTGTAGACATGACTACCGGTAAATCCTTCCACAACCTGTGTTTATTTCTATGCACAACCTGTTATGTTCGCGATAACAATGAGAGGCAAAGAGAATGAGCTGGGGGTTTACGACAGACTCATGTAGCTTACTTTCTTTAGAGCGCCCTCTACAGCTTTGGGGTGTAATAAAAACCAACTTACTGAATGCTGGTTTAAAATAGGGAAACAATCAGTGTTTTGGAAAAAGTGGGTAGAGAATGGAATCCATACAATAAATTACCTTTACGAAGAAGGTAATGGAGTGGTTCAGGAGTACAATTTGCAAGAGAAAAGTGATTTCTGGAAGTATTTGCAGATCAGAAACTGAATTTGGAAAAAAAACTCAGCCAAATGAAGTAGACAGTCCAATTGCTGAATATCTTCGATTGCAATGTAATCATAAGGCATCAGTGTTTTATAAGAACTCAATTTGTTTGACCAGTAGCTCATGTGAAATCTTAAGAATAATTTGGCAGAGAGATCTTGAATGTGAAATAGACCAAGACACATGGGAACACATCCTGGCCGATAATGGCAAAGAAATTATATGTAAATTTATTCAATACAAAATCATACACAGGTTTTACTGGACTCCACACAGAGTTTTTAGAATAGGACTAATAATTAATAATATTTGCTGGAAATGTAAAAAGGAAACTGGCACATTTTTGCATCTCATATGGGATGGTCAAGCCATTCTGGAGTAAAATACTGCAATTCCTAGAGGCATGGACATCTATAAATCTCCCGATATGCCCATGTTGATGTCTTCTAGGAAACAAAACAGTAATACCACAACTGACAAAAGATGCACACACAGTGTTGATAGTGGGATTGACCTCAGCTGCTGGAATTATACTAAGACATCACCAGAAATCACCAGAAATCCCGACATTTCAAGAATGGAAAGTTCTAATGACTGAAACGGTGTCATATGAGGTCATGTTGACTAGAATAAGAGGCAAAAGGCCTGGGGTACTGAGCAGTTGGGACTTCTTTGAAGACTTTCTCACCTCTAATCTTTTCTATTTAGGTGTTATAGTATTATATGTAAGTTAGGATTATACTTTGTGTGTTGTAGGGCATATATTTCTGATTTTAAGGAGCACTCTCTAATTTCTTACCTTATTGTCTGACCATGTCTTCCTTCCTTCCATATTCCTTTTTTTCTGTATGATGTACCATATGAGCTTTGTACCTTCTTTTAATGTTGTTGTTGTTGTTAATTACAAAAAAGTTACTTAGCATGCTGAGATACAGTGTTGCTAAAGGTTAAACAATGACAGAGCATCCCATTATTTGTAAAATATCCATTTCTCTTTCTCCCACTTCAATTAAAAGTTGCTTTCTTAGCATGACTGTTGAGAGATAGGGTTGCCAAAGGTTAAACAACAACAGAACATCAGTCTTCCACTTCAAGTCGCTTTCTTAGCATGACTGTTGAGATACACTGTAAAAATTTGAAAAATGTTATTTGTAAAATTTCTCTCTCTGTCCCTCTGTCTCTATGCATCACACACACACACACACACACACACTTAGACAGCAAATAAATAAATACACACAAGACACATGATTACACATAAAACGCATGATTATTATCTACCACTCTACTCACAACAAATACACATACACACCCCAACATATCTGCATCCCTTACTTCACATCCTGCCTGTGCAGGACGTTCTGCACACACACACACACAGACACCCACACATGCCTGCATGCTTGTACTCACTGTTTGGACTGTTTGTGTGTGGCGCCCCCTACAGAGCAGACTTCTTTAAGCACATTGTGCTGTCTGGAGGCACCACCATGTATCCTGGCCTGCCCTCTCGTCTGGAGCGAGAGATTAAACAGCTCTATCTGGAGAGAGTTCTCAAGGGGGACACCAATGCCCTGTCTGTACGTACACTCCACACACACACACACGTACATACAAACACACACAAAGACGAATGAAGACCTTTTACACTTTTACAGTAAATAACCTGCAGCCCATCCACACAGTCACACACACTCACACACGCATTGCATGTTTGTATGTTGCATTGACTGTTTGTTAATGAGGTCTCTACTCTCTTTCTCTCGCTCACTCTCTTTATCTCTCTTTCTCTCACTGCCTCATTCCTCTTTTTTTCTCTCCTCCTCCTCCATCTTTTTTCTGCACCTGCAGAGGTTCAAGATCCGCATCGAGGACCCTCCGCGGCGCAAGCACATGGTCTTCATGGGCGGGGCTGTTCTGGCCAACATCATGAAGGACAAAGATTCCTTCTGGCTCAGCCGTGCCGACTACCTGGAAAAAGGCATCAGCGTGCTGGACAAACTGGGGGGGAAGACCCACTAGAGGCATGATGGATAGGTGGATGAATGGATGGATAGATGGATGGATGAATAGATAGATAGATAGAGATAGATAGCTAGGTAGGTAGACACATGAACGGAGAGAAAGGAAAGGTAGACTTGTGTAATATTAACAGTGACAGGGCAGAAGATTGTATTTTTCAGCTGAACTGCTCTAAGCTCATGTGGACAATCAAAACTTGCCTTATTTTCTGGAGTGCATGACATGTCTTGTATCGCTACATAAAATCCTTAATATAAAACACAATCGTGACTGATGTGCTTCCTTATTTAACATACTCCTCTGTAGAGTGTGGGAGGTTTCACTGGTTTGAATGAGCCTTATGAAAGCACAGATGTCAGATAAATCAGTATAATGGCCACTTCCTGTTTTCACACCCACATCTTTATATGGGCAGCCTGATCTTATATTAATGGAAGGTCACTGGAAGTAAACGCAGAGATGGTTGATGAATAGTATAGTATAGAATATATGCATACTCATTTGGTCCTGTAAGGGAAATTTGGTTTCTGCATTTATCCCAATTATGAGTTAGTGAAATACAGCCAACACACAGTGAGGTGAAACACACACAAACACACTTTTTTAGGAGAAGCTATAAAAACTAAACTGCGGTATTGTCCACCACTAGTCATTTTGTGGAAAAGATCTTGCTATGACTTGAAGGATCATACAATTCTTTACAGACAAAAGAACCTAGCAAAGACACTTCAAAAGTGTTTTAATTATGTTTGATACTGAACATTACTACAACTACATTTAGAATAAATCGCTAACAACCATAAAACAAACAACAACAAAAAAAACACACTTGTATGGATTGTTACCACATTCATCAGAAAATAAACAAATGTTCACAAAAACACTAACATATCACACAAACACATGCACAACAGGTAACAACAAATATTGTCACTGCACAGCATGCAGAAAATTCACATCAAAAAATTCATGGCCACAAAAACAGCTGTCATCCAAAGAAAATCAATGCCCCCTTTTCCCACATTCAACTGGTCATCATAATGAATAAAATTCGTATTTCAGTAATCATCAGTACTTATTCAGAAATAAGTTGAAAGATAAATTGTAATAAATTAAAATAGACTGACTCCCATCCTCGCCCACACTCACACATACAAAAACCCACTCAAATAGTCAGTTGGCACTAGACCTACAAGAGAGCTGCATTCATTGGACTAATGTAATGACTTCCTGTTACATTCAGCTAATGAAACAAAGCCTTGCATGAACTGGACTTATAAAACGGTCCAATCAAATGTCTATTTAAAAAAAAAAAAAATTTAAATAACCGAATGTCGCTTTTATAGTTTTGTAAAGATTGAAAGGAAATCTCAAGAGAATAATGGACAGAGGGAGAGAGAGATATACAGAAAGAAAGAGTGAAAGGCACAAAGAGAGAAAAAAACAGACACACTTATGTGTCAACTGTACACTTCCCTTTTCATATAAAAGCTTTATGTGGGATTGATTGCAGAAGGAAACTCCAGTGCAGTAACCGGCACTGAACAAAGCAACAGGCTGTTTCAAAACACTGAACTGTGCACTGTGATATATTTTTACATTGAATGTGTTGTTTGTCTGCTATTGTTGTGTAAATAGATCCATCCTCATACACCCACAAGCAGCCATTTCCTAGATCCTCAATTTTCAGATTGCTTTGAGAAACATTGCATTCTTTCCCTCCATCAAAAGAAATGTAAGCATTCATCTTAAAATAGTATATTGTGTGTTTCTTTCAGTGTATGCCCACAGAATCAGAAACTCTCGAATACTAGCAAAAACACACAGACACACACACACAGAAAAAAAGAAAACCAAATACTTTGGTAGTTGATATCCAGCCTTGAACAGATGAAAACCCCTAAAAGTCCTTCTACAGATTAGTGATATTTGTGATGGGGTGTTTTCTTTTAGTGTTTGTTTTTCTAGATGTCATAGTTGAGCACTATTTGGCATAAAGAATCCTAAATCCATTGCCTATGATTGCAAAAATAGCCATGGACTGATGGTTTGCCAAAAGTAGGAGAGTTGGCAAGTGCTTTTCTGGAGGAGTATATTGCTCTGCTTTCCTCTGGTGCCAGGAGAAAAGCTTAAGAACTTCTCAAAAAACAATTCTTCAAAAACAAGACTTCACACAAAAATGTGCTGCATGTTCCCACAGAAACACTGAAGAGACTCCAATTCCCACCACAATCCAGGGCAGACCAGAATACAGAGGTGACAATGCTAGTAACACTCTGTGCGATCTCAGTCATTTTCAGTGGTCTTTTCAGCTCTCCAAAGTCTCCAGATTTGAGTCCAAGGACAAATGTCACAATAAGAAGAAACAAGAGGAATGTATTGAAGAGGAGTGCTTCCAAACAGGACTTTTAAAGTTGATGGAAAAACAAAATGTCTGCTGAGGACACTTTCCTGCTTTGTTACTCCTCGCACACTGAGCCGCCCAAATCCACAGCGCCCCCTCTGGTGAGACGGCGGACCTTGCCGGTGTCGTGGTCCACGCGCAGGTAAGACAGGGAGGGCAGGGAGCCGTCGGAGTGGGCGTGCGCCTCGTGGATGAGTGCTTGTGGGGGAAGGGGCTTCATCTCTCCGCCGGCAGCACGACAGAAGAGGCCGTAGTGTTGCGGCTGGCTGACGGCAAAGGCGGTGGCGCAGCTGAGTGCCAGCGAGGAGGCGGGCTCGCTGTCGACCCACTGCAGGGTCCGCACCACGCTCTGGCCACCCTCCTGGTAAAGCACGCGTACAAGCCTCTGGAGACATATACACACACACACACATACATGTATTCACACACACACACACACAAACACACACACACACACAGGCATACCCACACACACACAAATTAAACAAATTCTCTATTAAAACCTGTAGAGGTTCAAGTGGCATTTGTTTTCAGTATGAATTTGCAAGCTTTTTAAATTATTTTTCTGAAGTTTGTTATTGTAATCTACCAGACTATAATATCAAAATGTATGGCCTGTCTATGACTGATCAGGCAAAGTCCAGAATGCAAAATCAGCACATGTCTGTCAAACTGCCTCAAGCAATGCCTAGTATGCTACTAGTAGGGTCTATCGAGGATAAGCTAACCCTAGTGTCTGTCGAGGTAAGGTAATACTAGTGTCCACCGAGGATCAATTACTGCTAGGGTCTGTTGGGGTAAGCTAATGCTACATGTAGGGTCTGCTGAGGATAAGCAAACACTAATGTCCGCTGAGGATCCATTACTGCTAGGGTTCATCAGGGTAAGCTAATGGCAGGGTCCGTTGAGGTTAGCTAATGCTAGGGTTCGTTGAAGTTAGCTGATGCTAGGGTCCTTCAAGGATACATTACTACTAGGGTCGAGTCAAGTTAATGCTAAGTTCTGTCAAGGCTAGGGGATAGTGATGTGATTATGAGTGATGCGATTGACTTTTGAGAGAACAGCTTCTGAGGGCCTACTGTTCACTTTTAAACTTACCTGCTGAGCAAAGGTATTTCTTACCAGTAGTAAGCTACATGTTTTAAACTCTAATTTTTAAACTATTTTTTTTCATGTGTACATTTAATTATATATTATCTCTGTACTTCTGCACTTACGTAGGCCTACAGTAGCACAATATTGTTCCTGTACACCTGCTTGCAGTGACTGTGTGTGTGTGTGTGTGTGCATGTACAGTATGTGTACCTGATTCAGGTTTGGTTGGTTGTGTTTGTGTGAGTATGTTGTGTGTATGTGTATATGTGTGTACCTGATTCTGGTTTGCGGGGCCGTGTGTGTGTTTCTCCTGCCCTCGCCGTCGGCTCCAGTCCCTCAGCTTCTCCTGGGCCTCACTGGTCATTCCGCCAGGGGGAGGAGCTTGTGGCTGGCACTGGATCAGGCATAGGCTGGCGTAGGCACTCGTCAAATAATATCCACCTATGGCCAGGGGAGAATTCCTGCATCATCACTGCAACGTGGGTCACACCACACAGTATCACGGGTTTACAAGAAATGCAAAACAGGTTTGATGATGAAAGGTCAATGTTTAATAAATGTTGCATGTGCATATGGCAGTGGATAAATGTTGCATGTGCATATGTGCATATGGCAGTGGCAGTGTTACCTAATTGTTTAGTGTTAAAAGATGCCTGTTAAAAGATGCCATGTTAAAAGTTGCCATTGAACCAATGGCAACTTTTAACATGGCATCTTTTAACAGGCATAAGCTGTCTTTAGAGGGGGGAAAACTCTAATGACAAAAAGCCCTGCGAATGATGGCGGAGACGATAATAAGAAATGTAATTCTATTTCATATGTCATATTTCATATCATATTTCATGCACATGCATCACAGATTCTAAGTGTCGTTAGCAGAACTCTCACCCTCTCCTGTCAGCCATGATGGCTCTAGTAGTTCCATCATATACTGCACCTCCAGCAGCAACTGGGGCATGTTGCAGCGCACCAGGACAAATGACAGAGCCGGTAGAAAATGCTCTGACGTCACATCCTGTCCTGTGAACCAAAAAAAATAAACTCTGTGTATTTGTGTAATACAGAAATATACCCTGTGTATTGTACCAAAGATGGTTGCATTCTAATATGGGTTGGCTTGTCATATGTATTTGTGATTCTTATATCCATGCTGAAAACAAAATCTAACAGAACATTTAGCATAAAAGCTATATACATACATAATAAAAAAATTAGATTTGATCATACATTTTTTAACATTTATTTATTTATCTATTATTTATGCCTATTATAAAGAATGGGAGTAGGAGCAGGAACAAATATGACAATATACACAAAGCTCATATGTTCTTCTTACTACTTCTCACTATAAGAAACATCAAGTATGTTGAAAAACAGGGGAGGTAGGGCCCCCATATGCACTGAAATTTGTACTAGTTTTGGAGTTTTGCTTTCCCCAGTGTGTTCACTTCAGCAGCAGTCATATTTCGCTGAATGTTTTCAGCAGTTCTTAGGACCTGTTAGCTGTGTGTTATCACTAGCATATGGCACCATTCACACCTGGTGGCGTGTGTGTGTGTGTGTGTGTGTGTGTGTGTCTCTGACTCTGGTTTGCTGGACCATGTGAATGTACTTTATTCTATTTTGCTAGGCTATGTGCAGGTGTGTGTGTGTGAGTGTGTTTGTACATGTTTATGACTTCCTGGGCTGTGTGTGTGTTTGTATCTGAATCTGTGTGTGTTTGTGTTTTACTGGGCTTTGTGTGTGTGTGCGTGTATGTGTGTGTGTGTGTGTGCTTGTGCATGTGCAAGTGTACCTGCTTCAAGGCTCTGGTACACCCTCTTGCACACCTGGAGCAGCAGCAGCACCTTGTCAATGGGTGAGTGTGACCTGGACATGAGTGCCAGCTTCCTCCGAGCCCGCGACACCCCGCTGGCATCCAGCAGCCCCACGCCCGCTGCCACGCCCAGTCTCTGGCGTGGGCACCCATCCTGGCACAACCGTAGGCCCTCGGTGAGGCGTGCCAGCGAGCCGTCGCGGGCAGCCGAGGCCTGCATGGCCCTCTCTAGCGCCACCCGCAGGGGCTTCAGCACACAGCCGAACATGGCCTTCTCCAGAGCTAAGTCTGTGGGGTGGACACACACGCACACACACACATACACACACACACACACACAGAACACAGTGTTGATACCTTGCTTTAAAAAATCCATTAAATGCTGTGGTGACGCTTTTCCTTCAAATATCTTGTGGTACTTCACAGCAAAAAGCCCTCATGAGCAACATGGGCAAAGGTATTCTATTTGTGATTGAAACCTGGGGCAGATTCACAGATCAGGGGGCTCTGACTGTTGTCTTCACTTATTCAATGCAATCCATATTTGCGGTAACATACTCACACTTGCTGATCTACTCTCTAACAAGCTCAAAGGAAAACAAATGACTAAGTCACACACACACACACACACACACACACACACACACACACACAGACACACACACACACACACTGCCCTCTCTTTCAGGCCCATACAAGAATATATGGATAGGCCACACACACTAATTGTGCTCTCTCTCAGGCAAAAAGATGGACTTGGTAGATCAGTCTCCTTTTACTCACACACATAGGGTGGGAAAATGACAGACGTCAGTGGGTCACATAAACAGATGTCACTGCACAAATAACTAGCTATGGAAGGCACACACACATTAATGCCACACTAATATAAATGTTTCATATATTCAGTATACTGCTATATATATAGCAGAGCTTCAAGTAGATGGCCACCCACACTTTTTATAACCATCTCTCTCTATCACACACACACAGACAAACACACACACACACACGTACACACACAGAGAAGCAAACACACACACAAACTCGAACACACACACGGACACACACACACATATACACATACACACAGACACAAACGTGCGCACACACATTTCTCATAGAGGAGGACAAGCGGCCCAGAAACAGCGAAAATTATACATTATTTGACACACATGTCAGACCATTATGAAACCACATTCGATGTCAGCCTTAAGTGGTTCCTCCACAAACACCCTAACGTGCACACACACACACCCACACACACACACACACACAGCAGCAGCAGAAGCCGCTGGGAGAGAAGCGTGGGACTGTGGCTTCTCTCATGATAAACGATCAGATAGAGACCAGGCAATACATGCAAATTCCTCCACCAACGCCACACACACACACACACATACATACACACATACACAAAGACACACACACACACTCACACACACACACACATAATTTTTGTATGTTTTAAAGCAAGAACATACACACACACTCTCTCTCTCTCACACTCACACACAAGCACATACAGAAACATACACACACAAACCTGACACCAAAACGTGTCAGTAACACATTATTTAAGCTGCCCTCTGATCATGCCAACAAACCACACACGCACACACACACATGCACAGTCCCACACTCCAAATCCATTTGGTTGGCAGCTTCAAGCTGTGTGTGTGAGAGCTTTTTGCCCGACGAGAGGTTTCAATCTCAGGAGTTTGCTTAACAGCGCTGTACTCACACTCGCCTTGCTGCACCTCGCTACAGCTTTTGAGGCATTTACGCGCACGAAAATTACATTTTTTTCGCAATGACTGTGACAGATGGGATCCAAATGACGCCCGGCGAGAGAGTGGGCATTCTTCACGTCACACACTTCGCCTCTTTCACGTCACACACTTCACCCCTGTCAGCTCACACACTTGACGCTCTCAAATGCCACTGGGAGAGGAATAAACCCAGACATTCTGATGAAGATGAAACACAGTAATACCCTCCAAAAATACTCCCCAAAATCATAAACATTCCTTCTGCCATCCGTTGAATTTATTCTGATTTTGATGATAATAACCCAGAGGACTAGAGGCATCACCTTGTCGCATTTCTTTTTCTTTCCTCTCTATGTTTTTCTCTCCTTTACTCCTTCACCCTCTTCCTCACTCAATTACTCCTTCACTCTTTCATTATCCCTCTACTTACCCCCACAACTTTTCTCTCTATTTACTCCTTCTTACCTTTCTTACTTTTTCACCCTCAACTTCATTCCTTTATCCTTTTTCTCTCTCTTTACTCCTTCTTTTCTTTCTTCATTCCTTCCCCCCTTTCCTTCACTTTTTCACTCTCATCACACACTTTTCATTTCTTTTTTTACCTTTGTCATTTCCGGCAACATCTCCATAAACCTCTTTTCACTTCTTTTCTCTCTCTTCACTTTTTCTTACCTTTCTTCCTTCCTTCCTCCTCTCCTTCTCTCCTTCACCCTCTTTTCACTCCTTTTCGCTCTCTTCACTCCTTCTTACCTTTCTCATTCTCCGGCACCAGCGTCTCAATGGGGGGTTCCAGCTCGCCCGAGCCCAGCAGGAAGCCCTTGGCCTGGGTGAGAAACTTCCGCAGGCCTTGGAGCACCGCCGACGCATCTGCGCCGCCACAGCTCTCCGTCGCCCCCTGCAGGGCATTCAGCTCTTGGCGCTTGCTGCACAGGAAGTCCTGCACGAGTGCGCCGAAGGCTGAGCGCGGGTCCCGCGAGAGCTGAAGCACCAGTCGGGCCACGCGGCGCTCCGGCGCAAACAAGCACACAAACGCCGCGCTCATGCGCTTTAGCGAAGGACGCTGGGAGTGAGACGAAGTCGAGGACATTCCAGACGATGACGTGGCCGACCCCATGCCGTGGCTTGTCCGTCCCCCCCCACCGCCGCCGCCGCCACCACCGAACCCTCCCCACTCTCCGTCGTCGTCGTCGTCCTCCTCCAGACTGCTGAAGGAGCTGCTGCTGTCGAGTGCCGCCAGCGAGGGCGCCCGGGCCGTCTCCAGGGACAGGCAGGCCTCCTCCACGGTGCAGGACTCCGGCTGCTGATACTGCTCCTGACTCACACTGCTGCTGGAGCCGTCCTACAGAGCACAGGGGAATGAATCAGCCTCAGTGGACAGCATATCTGAGCCTGTCCTCATGAGATAGATAAATAGATAGATACTTTATTGATCCTCAAGGGGAAATTCAAGGTCCCAGCAGCTTAGAAAAATCACACACAACATACACTACAGCGTACACAGGATGATAAGAAGCAGATCAACAAAACAACATGACTAGATCAACATTACTAAAAATAAAAATAGAATGCAAAAACTATGGGTAGAGATGTGCATGAGTGTACTGTGGTACAGTATGGGGTGTGTGTTAAGGTAGTGCAAATGAGCCAGTAGTGCAACAGTGCAAATGAGTCCAGTAGTGCAGCAGGTTAAAAGTCTATTGACTAGCAATAAATATGTGCATATATAAAAGAGGACAACAGAAAAAATAAGCATAGCACTTCAACAGTTCCAATAAAGAATATGGACAATAAGATAAAAATAAAAATAGCCTAATAATATAAAATTTCAATGTCAGTGCAGGGATAAGTGTAACAGAGTCATAAACAGGTTCATGCATCAGTCAAGTATGCAGGTCAAGTATCAGGTTACAGTTACTGTTAGTGGTCAAGTATGTAGTTACAGTAAAAGGAGGGGTTGTGCATATGGGCTAATGTAGCCAGTAGGGCCCCTAGGCAGTGTGAACACTACACAGTATTGTAGAAAAGTCCTGTAAGTGAATAGGAGGGTTCAGGTGCAGATAGACTATGCAGAGAAGTCCAACTCTCCTTTTCCTTTCAGTGAAGCATTGTAGAGTTGTATGGCCCTGGGTACAAATGACTTCCTAAGTCTGTCTGTTGTGCATGTCAGGGAGCGTAGTCTCCAGCTGATCAAGCTCTTCTGCTGTATGATAGTGCTGTGGAGTGGATGACAGTCATTGTCCAGGATGTTGTGTAGCTTTTTCAGTGTCCTTTTGTCTGATACTGAAGTGGTGCACTCCAGTTCAGCTCCCACAACAGAGCCAGCTTTCCTTACCAGCCTGTCTAGTCGCCCAGCATCCCTCTTCTTCGTGCTTCCTCCCCAGCATGTCACAGCATAGAAGAGGACGCTGGCAACAACAGACTGGTAAAATATCCAGAGGAGCTTGCTGCAGACGTTGAAGGACCGCAGCCTCCTCAGGAAGTACAGCCTGCTCTGCCCCTTCTTGTAGAGTGCTTCTGTGTTGACTGACCAGTCCAGTTTATCGTCCAGGTGTATTCCCAGGTACTTGTATGTTTTCACCACCTCCACATAAACATCATAAACATCATATGTGTCGAGAACAGTAATGGCACTTTATTCAAGTTCTTATTCAAGCTTTGTGTGAAAAGTACAGGATCTAAAATGTGTTTAAAGTACGAAAGCAAAATGTATCTTTTAGCCAGATACCTAAAAATGAATTCCTCATCTCTAGTTCCCATATTTATGTACAGTATATTTAATCTATTAATGTTTCTGAACATAAGTAACATTCAATTTATGCTGAGGTGTCTTTCTGCATTTGAGTGCATGTGAGGATTTTTTTAATGAGTGTGTGCATACATAGACAAGAATACAGCAACTCACCACAGATGCATGCTGGGCCATCAACTCGTCCTCTTCTTCCGACGTCGGCGACAGAGCCGGACTCCTCTTTAGCATCCCTCCGGCCGCCCCGCTTCTCCTATGGAGCGTATGATTGGTCTGCTGCCTCTGGTCCCTCCCGCCCCCGTCCCCACCCCCTGTGCCACCTGACTCCGACCCTCCGGACAGGTTGAGGGAGCTCTCCGTGGAGACGCGCACACGCAGGCTGCGCCGGAAGCGGTTGCGCTTGGTGGAGGCGGCCCGTTCCTGTGGAGACTCGGGCGGCTGCAGGAAGAGGGGGTTTATGAAGCAGGGGGTCGACCGGGAGAGTGTCCCCGACCAGGAGTCGCCCGACAGAGGGCCGTTTGGAGGGGCTAGCGAGGAGGAGGACGAGGAGGAGGAGGAGGCTGTGTGCTGGGAGCTCCAGAATTCTAGAGGACAGAAAAGGAGAAAAATGTGTTTAGAATGTGTTACAGAATGGAGAACTTTTAAAGGGTTTTTAAAGGATGTGATAAATCACGCCTGTTTAATCATTAGCTCGGTTATTGGCAGGCATGCACAGGTGTTTACCTGAGCCCAGGTGAGAGATGGCCTCCAGCTGTGTGTGCGAGGAGGCCTGAGCAATGGTTTCTGGGAGCTCCAGAGGAAAAGGCAGCACATCTCTAGAGCACACACACACACACACACACACACACACACACAAGCACACACGAACACACACACACAAGCACACACAAACATGGGCATGCATACACACACACACATTGCATCAATTAACATATACACACCAGATCATTATAACTCTAGATTAATTTAGTGTATATTACAGTGTATTGGCTTTGCTGTGTGTAATACCTGCTTACGCAGTAGAAAGCAACAAGTCTGCACAGATCTGGGAAACTCAAAGCTGAGCCCTCCAATGCAAACGCTTCAGTGGATTAGGAAACAAATAGGAATAAATATGATCTGTATATAATGCATATCAAACATTATTAGTAGTACATTTATATGCAGAAACAAAGAAATACCAGTTTTCAAATCATGGCCAGTGAACAGTGGTGTTAGTCTAGCTGTGTAAGTGGGTGTCAATGTATTTGTCAGTCAGTGAGCTCTGTGTGTTTTACATGGTCTAGCTGTGTCAGTGGATGTCAGTAGGTTTGGCAGTCAGTGAGTTCTGTGTGTTTTACATGGTCTAGCTGTGTCAGTGGATGTCAGTGGGATTGGCAGTCAGTGAGCTCTGCTTGATTTATATAATCTTGATGGCTGTGCTCACTCCATGCATTTATAACTGTGTGGGGGTGAAACAGGATGTGAGAATACTGACGTGGGAGTAATTGAGACCTATATGAGTGTGTGTGTGTTTGTTTGTGTGTGTTTCTTGTTGCTATGTGTGTGTCTGTGTGTGTGCTGTATGAATCTTTATGTATGCTTACTGCATTAAGTGTGTGCGTGTGTGGTTGCGTTTCCATGCGTGTGTGGGTGTAGATCTGAACATTGTTTGTGTGCAGGCCTGCTCTGCTCACACTTTTTTGCTGATGGCCAGTGTAGAGAGAGTGAGATTGCTGCCTTAAGGCATTTTTAAACCCACAGAGAACCATGCCGGAGTAGATTCCTGCACCTTATCTTGAAGTGGCCGACGTTATCACAGGATAAATCAGAGCATTCTAAATCATAACAAAGGCTTACTAAGTGGATGACACCATGTGGAAACAGATCAGAAGTGGATAAGTAAACTAACCAACAAATCAACAAACTAAAAAGGATTCAATTAAAGCTGGTAATTAACACAGATTGTTTGTTGTGGTGGCCAAGCAACTGGTATGGGAATTGGCTACGACACTGGGCTCATAGATCTGAAAACAGCATGTTTCAGAGCAGTGGTTCCCAACCTTTTTTTGCCTGAGACCCCCTTTTCCCCCAGAAAATATTGTAAGGCCCCTCTCGCTCGTATAAATTTGCAGTAAGAATGACAAAAGATGTTGTTTTCAAACAAACGGCGTGTTTACTATATCTAGATGCACAAATAAAAGCATAATTTAAAATATTTAAAAAAACATCAGTAGGCCATTTGTAACTGAAAAATGTGGTCTTCAAATTGCCCCTTTAAAGTTTCTTGTCAGTAGCTGTGATGTCTCTCATCTCATTTTGGGTGTATGTCAATTCTTTAGCCTTGCACTCAAAAAAAATGCTGTGGCAGTATTGGGGATGAGTCATCTGCAAATGTCTTATTAATTTGGACAGCAAGAACTTTGGTACAGATAATGTACTGTGGCTCGGTCAGGAACTTTGAGTAAATGGAATAAAACCATAGTTCAGGTAACTATCTTGATGTTTTTCAGTATTGCTAGCGCTACGACCCGAAATGTTTGGAGCTTCCTCACATGCATGGATCCAGTATGCTTGGGACATTACTATTAGCTGCTGAAGGTGAATCAGTGAGAATCTGTCTTTTTTTCTGGAGGATGAATTACAAATTTGTCCTTTTTTTGGTCAGCCAAATTAACTAAGGCAACATGATTGTTCTCCTGATTGCCCACTGCTAAAACATTTTAAATGTGACGCAACCCCCCACAGAACTCGCAGAGGCCCCCCTGGGACCCTGTTCGGAAATTATGTTTTAGAGGATGTAAAAAAGTGACTGTGTGTGTGTGTGTGTGTGTGTGTATGTACATGTGCGTACATACTGTATGTTGGTGTGTGTTTACATGTGTGTTAGGGGGTACAGTATGTGTGCCCTGGGTTTGTGTGTGTGTCTGTGTGTGTGCTGTGTGTGAGTGTGTGAGAGACAGAACACTCACTAGACTCCTCCTCTCTGATACGGTGCTGTTTCACGGCTGAGGTGGAATTGTCAGTGCCCACCCTCACACACAAGACCTTCTTCTGGGACGAGCCACACTTACACACCAGAAAAGTCTGAGAGAGAGAGAGAGTGAGAGAGAGAGAGTGAGTGAGAGAGAGAGAGAGAGAGAGAGAGAGGGAGAGAGAGAGAGAGAGTACTTTAAAATTCAGACAAAGTTTGACAAAGTTAGACCAAAATCTCCATAGATGCAAAAGGTCTTGGGCGTATGTTTGAAAGAGTTGCTCGAGGGAGTTTTATTAGATTGTTAGATTGCTCTTAGAAATAGTTGAAAATGTGATGGCTCCAACCCCAAAAATACTCAAATGTGATTGGCTCTCACCCCAACAGGTTCCCTCTGGAGGATGTTGAGGGCAGAGTCTGTGGGGACTGACAGCTGAAGCCAGATAGAGTGTGTGAGTAAGAGGCGGTCCAGTACACTCAGGCTCCTCTGGATACACACTGAGTTGGCCTCCATCTCTAACACACACACACACACACACGCACATAGACATCTAGGTAAACATTACTTACTTAAAACAAAGCATACACTGATGTGGTATTAAGGTGTTAATAATGCATTATTAACAGTTAAACATGCACTATTAACAGTTAGTTAACAGTTGTTATCCTTTAATAACATAAGTTGGCCATTAAGGTGAAGCCAGTAAGTAGGGCTGTAACGATACACCAAATCCACGATTCAGTTCATATCACGATTTTTGTCCCACGATTCGGTTCGTATCATGATTTTCCATGAGAAAAAGATAAAAGATACTATTAAATTAAATAACATTTTATACAATAAATAACATTTCACACAATAAATAACATTTAATAAAATAACATTAAATGGAACAAATAACATTAAACTGAACACCAAAGAATAGGCCTACAAATATTGACTACACAAACAATTAGCTACATATTTCTGACAAATCGTCGCTCGTATGGCTCTCATACACTGCGGGTGTTTGGAGGACGTTAGAAGAAGTTTTGGTAGCACATTTTGAGCTTGTTAGTCACTTACATTTGTATTAGTTAACTGCCAACATGCTGCTTGTTATTGTTAAACATATACCATGAATGCTTAATAAACCATTTTCATCTACTAATAAACATAAAATAGTAATAACTAATACCCTTATAAGACCTTTATTACCAATTGCCAGTTGTTTTGCAGTCCCCTATTCTAAAATTAGGGCTATGTAGCCGGTTAATAATACATTATTAATGCCTTATTAACATATTTTATTTTAAAGCGTTACCCATATACAAACATATCAGAGATTACAATCTGTAAGTAAATAATTAGAATTCTCTCTGCTTCTTTCTTGCTCTTTCTCTCTCTCTCTCTCTCTCTCTCTCCCTCTCTCTCTCTCTCTCTCAAGGCTTCTCTTTCTCTCTCTCTATCCCTGTCTTTTTCTTGCCTTCGCTCTCTATCTCTAAGAACTCCTTCGTTGGATGTCACTGTGGTGACACTGTGTGGGATGGCAAACAGTGTTTGAGAGTAGCGCCAGATGGTTACCATGGCAACACATG
>JAGFZM010000223.1:606851-618717 GCA_017657215.1 Limnothrissa miodon
GTGTGTGTGTGTGTGTGTGTGTGTGTGTGTGTGTAACGTGTTTTATGTAATGGTGTCTGGTAAGCTCTGGAAAGTCTCTCCTGTAGCAGGCTCTCCAGTTATTTATACCACTTCCTCCCTGCTCAGTTTAGGAAACTTCCAGAAAGAAACAGAGATAGAAAAAGTAGACATACACACATTCACAGAGAGAGAGAGAGACAGAGAGAGAGAGAGAGAGAGAGAGAGAGAGAGATAAAGAAAGAGATAAAGAGACCCCTGTTGACAGAAAGATAAAGAGAGAGAGACAGAGAGAGACAGAGAGAGAGAGAGAGAGAGGCAGAAGCACCTATGCCAGGTGATAGGATGCAGGATCATTAAGAAAAACAAAACGACAGTAGAGCTGTGAAAAATAATACACTCATAGCATGAGACTAAGAAAGACACACTCATGGAGTGACACTATAAACACACACCCGTAGACAGATACTAAGAAAGACACACACCCGTAGACAGATACTAAGAAAGACACACACTCGTAGACAGATACTAAGACACACACTCGTAGATAGATACTAAGAAAGACACACACTCGTAGACAGATACTAAGAAAGACACACACCCGTAGACAGATACTAAGAAAGACACACACCCGTAGACAGATACTAAGAAAGACACACACTCGTAGACAGATACTAAGAAAGACACACACTTGTAGACAGATACTGAGAAAGACACACACTTGTGGACTGAGACTAACAAAGACACACTCATGGAGTGAGACTACTGTATGCGACGCACACACACTCGTTGAGTGAGACTGTGAAACACACACACTTGTGGAGTGAGACTATGAGACACACACACGTGGAGTGAGACTATGTGACAAACACACACTAGTGGAGTGAGACTATATTGGATTTTAACTGGATTTATACTTCTGCGTTGCAGCGATACCTAGCAAGCTAATCCATTGTAAACACACGTGGTACCCCGTGCTTATAGTTGGTGCAAACAGTATTTTATAGGTTCGTAGTTTTCCTTTGGATTTTGTTCTATACGTCTATAACCAACAAGTGTAGTGCTGCTACTCCAATTTTTTTTAACAATTACTTTATTTATCCGCACGGCTTTAGTTATCATGCAACTGCTGTATGGCAACGACACTCCAACGAGCAAAGAGTTACAGAAACGTTCCAAGAACGACCCAACACCCCTTTGTGTTATGAGGGTGAATTGCCACGCGTTGCAGTGACTCCGACACAGAAGTATAAATCAAAAACATTGGCAAAGGTGTCGGCGAAGGTGTCTGTGTCGCTGCGATACAGAAGTATAATTCCAGCTTTAGAAAGACACACACTCGTGGAGTGACACTATGAGACACACACACACTCATGTAGTGAGACTTAGAAACACTGGAGTGAGTGAGATCCAGTAAGGTCAAAGGTCATGGGGAACCACAGCAAACAAGAAAGTAGTAAACAAGTAAGTACATTTTAAAAATGTGGAAATGACAAATTGTTCAAAGGAGTTTACAGTATACACATGCAGTGGAAAAAAAAAACGTGTGTGAGTGTATGTGTGTATGAGTGTGCAATAAACCAGCAACAGGGCTTTGGCATTGTGTCATGCCTCTTTGTTCTTGTTTGTGTGTGTGTGTGTGTGTGTGTGTGTGTGTGTGAGAGAGAGAGAGAGAGAGAGGGAGAGAGAGTGTGTGTGTCCAAAACATATTTATTTGCTACACCACACATTAGCTCAAGCACCCTAAACACCTGAGACCTATTTATTCAGGTGTTTAAAAAGGGCAATGCACACATACACAAACCCACTCACACACACACACACACACACACGTATGCACCCCAGTGCACACATCCCACCAAGATTTCTCCCGATGTCACCATGCTGCCACCAATGTTCTCTATGACACACACTAAACATCAGGTCTGACCGAAGTCATCGTCAATCTCATTATTACGCGGATCTCTCTCCACTGATGGCAGGGAGACTGCTTCAGAGGAGAGGGTCGGCCGCCAGGCCAAGTGAGGAACGTCACTGCCGGTAATGTGCCCGAAAAAAAAACAGAGGTACAGACATGAGTGCATTAGAATAGGGGCTCTTGAGGGAGGGACAAAGGGCAGGAGAACTGGACTGATGACAGAGAAGGGAGACAACTGACCTGCACTCACACAGAGAGAACAGCCAGAAGCAAAAAGGATAGGCAGACACAGAGAGAAAGGGATGATGGAGAGAGAGAGAGAGAGAGAGAGAGAGAGAGAAGGATTCTGGGAGACAATGTATAAGAGCGGAGGGGATGGAGAGAAGAAGAGAGATAAAGATAGAATAGAGATAGAAGATGCTGGAGGATAAATAAAAAAGATACAAGAGAGTGTAGGGGGGAAAGAGAAAGTGTTGAGAGACAGACGGCAAGAGCAACAATGTCAGAGAGAAACAGAGGGACAAAAGAAGAAAAGTAGACAGGTAAAAGAAATCAAGAGGGGGATTCCAAAAAGGACAGAGAATGTGAGCTGAGCTTATAAAAAGAAAAAGCAAGTGAGTGTAAGAGAAAGAGGAGAGAAATGGACAGACAGAAAAAGAGAGTGATAAACAACATTGGCCATTTGCTGTCGTGGCCTGACTTACATAAAGCTCAGATCACCCACACAACACCCTGCTTATGTAACAAGGCAGGAGGATGAGTGAGAGAGAGAGAGGAGAGATGGAAATCGAGATGGAGGAATAGAATGAGGGAGAGAGAGGAGTGATGGAGAGAAAGAAGACAATAAAGGAAATTGAGAGGCAAAAATGACTCTGCAGAGGTCATTCTCCTTAGCACACCTCAAAATAATCTTATTTAATGACACAACAACAACAGCTGCAATAGTTTGGAAGTTTGCTGAAGCTATAGAAGAGAAAGTGGACGAAAGGGAAAATGTCAGTGAAGATCCTAATTCATTCAGGTTATTCTAGTGTAGGCAATTTGATTTCTTTTTGGAGCTTCTCTGTCATCATCTTTCTTACCATGTATCTCTTGCCACTTTCTCTTTACCTCTCTCTCTCTCTCTCTCTCTCTCTCTTTCTTGCTCATATCTATTTATTTATTTATCTTTCAACATCTTATATCGTACATTGAAATCAACATTGTTTAGTACACTATTAATTATTTCTACGCTAACAATACTCTACTTTAGTAGCACATGAAGCACCATGAAGTTACTAACACTACCAAGATTTGTCCAACAGAGAAATATAGAAGGAAAACTAGGCATTATTTCTTGTGGCATATAGTAGATAAAAATGAATAATATGTAGATTGATGAAACACTGTCAGTTGGGCATAAATGTAGGTACTTTTTTGTCCTAACCTGTTTGGCAATGTTGTCAATTTCCCAGAATGAAAACATTGCAATTTTTGCTTTTCTTTTTGGAACCAACCAAGAGGTTCTCCAAAAAAAACCCTGAAAACGTGTACACTAAACCTGAATCTGAATAGACAACACTGGCTGAATTAGGGTCTCTCTCCAATTTAAAACGTCCAGGTCCCTGGTGAACAGGAGAAGGTGTTAACCCAATCTCAGACAAGACACCTGAGACCTGAAAATGAAACTTAAATAGAATTCAATATTCTATATTGGTGGCGACTACATACATTTAAAAAAAATCTGCCACTGATTATGAGGGTAATGAAGAATGAATTAACGCTTTAAGATGCTATATAAATATATTTTGGAAACACTACAGGACTGGAGAGAAGGAAAAGCCAGATGGGTTGTGAAAGTAAAGCAGGGGAGACATCACGGGACTCTGACAGCATGGACATGTTGCATTCTGGGAACTCTCACTGAATCCACTAACAAGTAGAAGAAAAAGGAGGAGGAGGAGGAGGAGGAGGAGGAGGAGGAGGAGGAGGAAGAGGATAGAAAGAGAGAGTGGATGTTGAAGAAAATCTCAAGGGACAGGCACAGAACAAGAGAGCAAAAATGAGACGAAGTGAAACGACACAAGAATAAGAAAAGAAAGAAGACAGTAGGAAGAGAGAGAGAGAGAGAGAGAGAGAGATGAGGGGAGAGAGAGAAAGAATAAGGGAAAAAAAACTGAAATGAGCAGCAAAAGCGAGCAGCCACAGCAATAACAGAAGTCATAGTGAATTGTGGGGGCAGAGAATGGAGCAAGAAAGTGTGTGTGTGTGTGTGTGTGTGTGTTTGTATTGTGTGTGTGTTTGTGTGTGTGTGTGTGTGTGTGTGTGTCTCTGATAGATCGACAGGGAAAGAGAGAGACAGAGTAAGGGGGGAGGGGGGGGAGCGACAGAACGACTGAGCCTGTGCACCTCATGAGAGAAGTGTTGCTACTGAAGTGCGGGATAATTACTCTGCTGAATCTTACAGTGTGAGGAGGTGTGACAAAGAGACAGAGAACGAGGGAATCACTACCAAAATATGAGTGCCTGTATAGTGTGATTTTACACCACAGACCCTTTTATGTACTGTAGTAGCATGATGGTCTCCTGTTTAAAGCCCAGACAGTCTCTACCTAGGGTAACCAAACATCTTCTTTTGCATGGACATGTCCTCTTTTTAAGACCTAAAAATATGTCTGGGTGGAATTTCAAAATCGTCCAGGGTTTTGTTCTACTGCCTAGAAGTAGGGGTAGGGGGGTATGGTGAAGTATTGTCTGGTAGAGCAATCATCATTGGTCAAAAGCCTTCTCTGTAAACATTAGTTGGTCAGCCTGCACCTCAGAAGTGTGTGTGTCTTATTCCTATGTTGAAGTTTAAAAGCTGCCATGGCATTATTGTTTTTTAAGGACATAAAAAAGTTTAGATAACCTTATGAGTATGAGGCAGTGTTTTTTGGCATGCTAGTGTAAGGCTTATTTTAACAAGGTCACCATGTCATTTGCACAGCCGTTTCATTTCTACAACTTCCTTCAGTTTTAAATCAGCCACAAAACAGTGAAGCCCCAAATGGCAGAAACAGACACAAAATTGATATAAATTGATATAAATATGATATATTAGGATGCATATAAACAGTAGATAATAAATAAAGAGAGACTAATAAATTGTATATTATTGAGACCCCCTTGAAAACAAGATCCCAAAAACACATTTCAATAGAAAAACATGAAATTTGAATTTGAATGTACTGTATTGTGTGCACTACACAGACTGATCTGGTAGTACAGTACAGTAATGTTAGGGAGGTTTTGCAGTTAAGTCATATGAAGAGCTACTGTAGTTTGGGAATCCAACACACATTTTGGAAGACTTAGGATCTGGAACTGAGGGACAGACAGCCAGAGGGCTGCAAATGTACACAAGTGCATACAGTAATACACTGTAAAAAACTGCTGTTAAATAACAGCGAATTTCAACAGTATTCCACTGTTTTTCCTGAATACAGACAAATACTGTCAAAACACGGTATTACTTTCAGACAAATAACAATGTTGAGCAAAAACAGCAACTACTGTAAAATAACAGCACTGTGACTGTCACTTGAACAACCCTCACGAAAATTCTCAAAAAACATGGCGGACAGTAGCGGTGAAAATGTGGCAACTTAAGCTCCCACAAATGTAAGTATTTAATTCATAATTATGATATTGAATTGTTGCATAATGTAGTAATATATATAATATATGTGTGGCATAGTTTAACTCGTTTACTCGTTCGTTTGTTATAGAAATAATTTCAATAGGGTTTTCACCTTAGCAGGTGAACTTACAGTTCCATTGCAAATAATGGCAAAGCAGCTTAGCATACTTGCTAGCTAGATTATAGCCACTGCCTCTGCCAAAAACGCGATAGAAGTGGGCTGTCTATGATTATTCTTAAACGAAAAGAAAGGTTACATTATATTCAAGAAGTAGGAATTCTAGCCGATTTTTAGTCTACTGTTTTTTCAGATGTGAAAGAAGCAGAAAAATAATTCCACTCTGTTGTGAGCACAAGACTATCAGCAGCACGATGACGACTGCTCTGCCTCAGCTAAGTGCAGTTTCTCAATCTTCACGTCTAACCAGATTCTACCAGAGACGTTTCTGAGCGATTTTGAGTGTTTGGTAAGACAATCATCCTATTGCTTTAACTTAGGGACATGGTACATTATTAGTGATATCTACCGCTTTGTAATGTATTTCCGTTTATATTTAAGGTACTCGTTTAGAAGATTTTTTGAAAGCACTGTGCTCCAGTTCTAGACCTGGTTGAATCCTGATTCAATCGGATCTTTCACCCGTATCTTTATATTAACTCATGAGTCGCGATTCTCTGGTATCATTAACCCGGATCACTTGATTCCTAAGTTTCGATTTAAAATGATAAATAGCGCCACACACAAACCTCTTGCAACATTAGCTAATACTAGCCCTAGACATCTTAGCTGCCATAAGATGTATAACTTACAATTTCGTAGGCAACCACAACTCCACAAGTGACAATGTGATAGTGATAAATTGTGAAAGTGATAAATTGTTTTACCTCGAATTTGTTGAATATTGGCGATATTTGCTAAATTATTGTTACTCCAAATCTTTGCTAATGTTAGCTCATGCAGCTGAACAGTCATTGCTTAGCTTAGTATTATTGCTAGTTGCAATCTGGCTAACTTTAGTCAGTATTTTGTCGTTTATAGACATTTGTAATTTGTTTAACAATTTCTTTTGCCATGGAAATAATTTTTAAAGTTAGATAGCATTGTTGTGGTGTGCGATTTTGCTTTGAGTAGCAGTCATCTTCCATGGTCAATTTTTAGGAAAGCTATATTGTTAGCTCATGCAGCTGAACAGTCATTGCTTAGCTTAGTATTATTGCTAGTTGCAATCTGGCTAACTTTAGTCAAGTATTTGCTCGTTTAGGACATTTGTAATTTGTTCAAAAATTATTTCCATGGCAAAAGAAACTGTTAAAGTTAGATAACACTGCAGTCCTATTGCTGGGAAAGTTAGTATTTCTCAAACAATGGTGTGTGATTTTGCCTTGAGTAGCAGTCAGTCAATTATTAGGAAAGGTGCTTTCAGACTTTGTAGTGGGACTCAGCAAGTGTCCCCTTCAGCAGTAGGCTATATTAAAGCAGGCTGTTGGTGGGTTGGTTGGTATGAGTATAATTTGTTTTACAAATGTTTAACTTAAGCATGATGTAAAAAGTAAATTGCAATCTGTATCCCTGAGTATAATTGCTTTTTTCTGTGTTCTGTGACTGTGTACAGCTGCTGGAGATGCCGGACAATTGAAGACCATGTCAATCTCAAAAGCATCCAAGATTGTGTCATCACAGGACTTGTAGTTTTTTTTGCTATACATTATGTATTCAATTTGGAGTATCAAGAGCAAAGGTAAATGCAGAGTGTGAAAAAAGACAGACTGACCCATAAAAAAGCTGTGAATTCAACTGTGACAGTTGACAGCTGTAAATTCGTATGTGGCGACGCTGATAAAGAATTTGTTGGACTTTTCTCCACCTTTCTAACACTGCCCAGATTTTTTTTATTGTCTTGATATTGTTGTGCATCTGATCAGTTTCATAACCTTTATGAATGTAATCATCAATATATGTGTTTATTTTTCTAACAAGAATGATCATGTCAAACAAATTAACAATAGTTGTGCTCACACAACAGTGGCAAACAAGTGCCACACACACACTACTCACAGAAATCACAACCCTGATTTTGAAAGGAAATGAAAAAAATGTTGATTTGGAGTGGTGGAAGTTATTATTTAACTACCTACTTGGAGTAGACCTCTCTGAATGTTAACAGCAATCTATTGTTGTATTTTTCTAAAAAGAATACTTTTAGAACAATTTTGCAAATCTGATTTGTCTTAAGTCTTTTGCTCAGAATTGGTGAGCACGAGAGTTATGCGAATTTTTATTGCTCTATTAAAAGCTTTTAAAATGCAATCCCTGGCTTGTGCTGTTCTTTTTATCAATAGTGTAAATACATGGAATACATGTTAAAAAACGGTGGAATACTGCTGCCAGTACTATTGTAATGATAATTATACAGCAGTGAACTGTTATTATACAGAAGTGTACTGTTATTTTTAACGGTATGAATACTGTTAAGTCACAGTTGTTTGCTGTAATACTTAATAACGGTATTGAGCTGTAGTTACTGTAAAATAACAGTAGAATACAGGTAACCACAGCTGCCAGTAGAATACCTTGATTTTACAGGATTTTTTTTTACAGTGTACAACAACAATTTAAAGCATCTGTGTATTCCAAAAACTGCTTCACTGGTGCTGCTTTGTCATGAACAGGGTTGAATATATTTGGGCTATCGAATGCTTGTGTCTCTGGCACAAAATGATCAAGAACCCCTGCATGGTGAGGCACTTTGAATGTTATCCCACAATAGAACGGGCGATATCAGGTAATCAAGACGCCATACCCCATAGGCACCCACTTTTCCTAGAGTACAAGTCTCAGGAGGTAACATTTTGGACCGTCACTTAGACGAGATTCGTGGACTTACTGTCAATCAGGTGTTTTGGTGATTTCGCTTGCTTTCTCAATTGCAGCTTGCATATCTTGCCTCTCTTGCATCTTCATCAACCATGTCGATTGCATTATACATCACATCAATTATGTAACGTGACTAAGGCCCAGCAATCACATTTTAGTGGAGGTCCAAAACTCCTGAGCCTACTAGTAGGTAGAATAGGCACCTACTATCCCATTTCTAAAGGGTTTTTATCACCTGTTATCTGCCATTCTACAGTGTGATAACATTTAAAGCGAGCAGCATGGCAGCATTGGTGATGCAGAGCATTGTGAATGTGTCCTAACTTCAGTAAGTTATGGTTGTAAAGTTGGCATTTAGCAGATACTTTTATTGACTTGATAAACAATTGTCAGACTAGGGGATGGTTTCTGATGTGCTCAAAGACAATTTTGGTTATTCACCACACAGAAATACAGAAATAAACTGTGCCTAGGCGTCATTCTGGAGATGAAACTGACCTGCGGTGAGTAACACTCGCTGAGGGGGTGGGTGGGCCAACCACAACACAGGAAATGAGATGCAAGGGGCCTGATGAACAGGTGGCCACGCTGTTGCCTGATTTAAAGAGCTGCCCTTAAAATCAAAGGGTGGGAGGACTAACAGAAGTGAAGTGGTAGGAGGGTGGGAGTGTGAGTCAGAAATACCTCCACACAACCACACACACACACAGACACACTTAACTTGTGGAAATGGAATAAATAAAAGCATAACTGTGGATAGTGTTTACACATTTTGGCCATGGCATTTATAATGAGTCTCTCTCTCTCTCTCTCTCTCTCTCTCTCTATTAGACGGAGACTGTAATCTCATCAACAATCTCTTGGACACTCACTGTCATTCAGAGAGAATCTGTCCATCATGCTGTGCTGTCTATTCTGCCCATGTTCATCTGGCCTTATCCTCCTGCAAGTCTATCTTCCGAGAGGGTGAGGTGTCTATCCATGCACGCATCTACAGTATCCATGCTCACTTTTCTTTTCTAATATCTCAGTTCATCCCTTTTTTTTCATACATCCTACTGTTCTTGCTCTCTTATCTATCCTTCCAACTGCCTCTCACTCTTTGTCCAACTGCTGACATTTGTTACATAAAGCCATTTACTGGGCACTTGGTATATTGAATACAAAAAACAAACAAAACAAAACTGGCAGCTCTATGACGCCTAGTATTTTGGATTTGGGTATTGGATTTCTCTATCAGGGCTCTCACTTTGTGTATAAAACTCACATTTGCATCAGTCACCACCACAGCCCATGACATTCAGTTTACCTTATTAGTCAGAATGACTCTTTACCCATCTCTATGCAGCTCTTAGTCACTCCGCACACACTTTATCTTAACCCTTTTTTACCCAATCCCCTTTTTACGCACAGTAGACTGACAACATACATAATTTCACAGCTTTTTTACATCTGAAAAATACATGTCACAGTGAACCTCCCTGAAAATAATCTTAGTCAGTTTTTCATCTTTTAGTTTACAAACAAGCCCACATGACTGCACAAATGTACACTAGTGTGGTTGGATAGACCAAAAAAATCCTGACTATGGGGAGAGCTTGATGGCAAAAAAAACATGGAACAAGACTGCTTAATGTAGGTCGAGGAGTTTCATAATTTGGGTCTTAAATTCACCAAACTATTGTGGGCCTGCTGGTCCCCCACTGTGTTGACAAGAAAGGCAATAAGTTGAGAGGACGGTCGTAGAGACCTGACCATTCCTGACCTAAGCATAAATCACTCCCAAAATTACCACACACTGGTGTCAGTCACTATAACACAAGGACCTGCACAAAACTCTCTCTCTCCCTCTCTCTCCCTTTCTCTATCTCTCTCTCTCTCTCTCTCAAACACACACACAAACACAAAAAAACATGGAACCACGGAATACAACCAAAACAGACATGTTCTGGTTGTGAGAGATGCACACAGTACTGTAGGTGTGCGTTTATGTGAAACTGTATATGTATGCATGTGGTGCATGTGTGTGTGTGTGTGTGAGAGAGAGAGAGAGAGAGAGAGAGACAGAGAGAGAGAGAGAGTATATGCATGTCATGTGTGTGTGTGTGTGAGAGAGAGAGAGAGAGAGAGAGAGAGAGTATATGCATGTCTGTTCACACTAATGTGTCTAATGTGTGAATGTGCAAGCCCTTGCTGGATGTGTGAAGAGCTTGTGTGTGTGTGTGTGTGTGTGTGTATGAAGAGCTTGTGTAGGGCCCTTCAGCCTAATAAACTCAATTTCTGTGGGGAGATGAGTCCCTTCAGTCTGACAGCTGTAGATCATGATGTGCTATTATCAAAGCTACACTGCCAACAACACACCCCTCCCATGAAGCGTTACTCAGATGTTTGTGCGTAGAACAAGAGAATAGTCTAAGTATAGTCAAATCAATACAGACTGCTTTTGAAAAAAGACTTTTAAGAACCTGCCACAGACAAGGTGTCCAAGAAACATGTTACAAGAATGGACTGGAATTACTTGTCATATTTGATTTGGGACACACAAATGCATGAACACACACACACACACACACACACGCTACTGTGATATAAACACAATTCAACATTTCAGGGGCTGACATAACTCTCAGCACAGTCACGCAACAGGTGTGTGTGTGTGTGTGTCTGTGTGTGTGTGTATGTGTGTGCTCCTGTATGTGAAAGAGGCTCCATCTGTGACTCAGATTATACCGAGTATACAATGACTCCATTTTGCTCTCCAGATTGCTCCCGGCTTCGTTTTTTTGTGTCTTCTCACCTTCCTCTTCTCTGAATCCCTCGTTCTGTCTGCACCTCTATCACTATATCTGTCTCCATCCATCTCATGCTCTTCCTTCAATCACCCTGTCCTATGCTTTTACCTTTCTCTACCAAATCTCTCTCTCTCTCTCTCTCTCTCTCTCACCCTACTGTTTCTGTCTCTTTTCATCTTTTAGCCTTTCTCTCTGTCTCTGTCTTTTTGGTCTATGCTTCTCTATTCCTCCCTTCTTTCTCTCTGTATCTCTGTCTCTGTTCTCTCCCCCTCTCTCTACAGATCTTCACTAAAGCACTCTGTTCTCACACCCACACCCCTCACGTAATAGCAGAAGTGCACTCACTCACTGCACCCCACCCCCCCCCCTCCCTCCTTCTTCACTCCTCTGTTCCTCTTCACCTCTCCTTCTCCCAAACCTGGTAGCTGGTCGATAGCGGCGCAGTAAGTACACTGGTAAACCTCGCCTCCCATACACCCCCTACGAGTTGTGCTGGAGAGTAAAACTCAGGCATGTTAACGGGTCAGGGGTCAAAAAGGTGAGGGGGGGGGGGGGGGGGGGGGGGGGAGAAGGGGGGAAAGGGGGGGGTACAGAAGTGTACAATGCGAGACGCGTTGTGTGTGCAC
>JAGFZM010000223.1:618817-629697 GCA_017657215.1 Limnothrissa miodon
ACAGAAGTGTACAATGCGAGACGCGTTGTGTGTGCACGTGTGTGTGTGTATGGATGGGTGTTGGGGGGGGTCCAGAATGTTGGACGGACGGAATATATTGAGCTCTGTTAACCCACACTGAGTAGATATTAACATTACTAACCAAACACGAAATAGTTATAGTTTTATTTTCTACCAGCTACACTACACTGACACTACACAGTGTTAAAGAGCAGCTGGTTTCTCTAAAATGGTCACCCAGATGCCAGAATAAACAGTGATTGCTCGTAAGTTGTCACTCTTAATTTACATTAGTTTTGTGGTGTCATGGAAATGACCGACACTACAGTTTTGACCAATCACTGTTTCTCACATTTGGGTAACCACTGGAATACCAGATATCATTTCACACTGCAGTTTAATTTAGAGCCCAAACTGTAAACCACTCTCTTTACTGTGTTCACATCAGAAGTTAATAAACCTGTAAAACAGCCAGAAGTAAATTGACTTTTAAATGGTGACAAGCAACAAAGGCAAGAGCAGAGAATAAAAACACTATTAACAAAGCAACTTTACACTACAGCTAAGTTGCTTATGGTCTAAAGACAAGGCAAGGCTTTCCTGTCACCACTGTGGTCTTTCACGCTGAAAAAAACTTGCGCCAGTCAATGGATGAAGGCAGAAGTGTACGCGAGACGCGTTCGCCATTTTTAAATGGCTTGAAATCATTATATTTTATGAATCAATTAATAACATTACTGCCGACCAGTGTTTCTGTTACGTAGGCCTATCGTTAAAAACAAGCTAACATTATTAACAATATCGAGCAAACAGGAGCTAATCATTCTCACCGGAGCTTATCATGGTGTTCAAGGCAAGTTGTAGCGAACAGCTCTAAACCTTTGTCAAGATAGGTCATCAGAAAAAAAAAACACAACGAAGGCTTTCTAGCTCTCAAGAAACGCCCAAATCGAGTGTGTTCTGTTTTTGAAAACCATCCAACGTGAACAAGGATTTTCTCTATACAGCGCCATTGAGTTAATCTTGCAAACAGTTAACGGCGTGTTCAAAACCAGTGGGGAGAAGAGGTTGCCAGGTCAATCGATACAAACAGGTGACTTTGCGGCCTGACTCAATGGAATATTCGGAAGAGAGAACTGGCAACCAGCAGTGGATTGTACCAGTTGATCTCGATTGGCTGTAACCCTGTATGTGACCAAATGTTTAGCAACGTTGTTCTGCGGTCCACATACAGGCTATGGAGCTGTTAGGTGAAGTCATCTGCTCACTCGACCCCCCCCCCCCCCCCCCCCCCCAACAATCTCCTCGGATCTGCACGATTCACATAAACGGCCCGTAATGGTTTCAAAACGGCGAATTTCGCCGAAAGGTGAGGGATTGGCATGCCTGAAAACTGTCACCCTCACAGGTTTTTGTTCAGTGTCTGTAGCACGTGAGACTCCAACTGCAGCACAGGGGGCTGCTAGCGGTCAGGGCTCGAGTCCGGCGCATGCAGGATGACGCACCTCACACTAGTGCATCACCACCATGCTAACGACGACAGCTCTTCATCAAGACCTGCGCTGAAGCTGGCCAGAGTTTCTCCAAGGGCTGTGTAGTTAAAGGAAAAGTTTGGTGTGATTCAACCCATAGCTTTGTTGTTCAAGGTCACTGAAATGAACTGAAACTGAAAGTAAATCACTATGCCCCATTCGCTTAGTGTATTTTGCTGCTTCACCATTCCGTCTATGTTGTATGAATATTCCATTCTTTTTCCTACTGATAGTACTTGGTGACCTGGAACAGCAGAGCTATGAATTGATTCAAAACACAAACTTGCCACCTTGTCAACAAACACCTCCCATCTTGACTGTCCCCAGAAATATTTTGGATGGCAAATGTAATCTCAAAAGCTGCTTTACTGTACAAAAGGAATTGTATAGTCTATTTATTTTTTGTGTTTGCTATCAAATATTACATGAAACTGCACTACATAATCCTTCCAATAATCCTTCCGACTAATCCCCTAATAGTCTTTAATATTGACTAACTACATCATCTCCTGTGAGAAAGCTACCGAAAGAGGGTACTTGCAAAGAGGGACTTGCACACCTCTCAGGAAAATTTCAGGCAAGGAAGTTTCCTCAAAAGAATAATTTTGTCCTGTTTCATGTTGTGTTTGCACTTATCGAATTTAAAGGCTTGCTTGTTTTGAATGAAATTCAGTAGCATCTTGTTTTTATTGACATTTTACCAAACATTTGATTTGGGATGTTAGTTTTTTTGGTGCAGGGTAAAGTTAGATGAATTTGTTACCATAAACTACTGAAAAATATCTGCAGTATTGAGCAAGTATGCATTGTAAGACTCTCGTCCTGTTGATGAATATAGCATATCAAATTTCTCTGAGGCAGGGGTTGGGGGAAGCATGTTGTCTCTAAAGTCAAAAAATACATGGAGGAATGGTAAATAGTGAAAGGATTGCATTTGTAAGGCGCTTTTCTACTCCTACTATACTCAAAGCCCTTTGCAGTGTTTCACCTATTCACATAGAAAGGTTCCATGTAAGATGATAACCTGCCTCTGGGAGCAATGTGGGGTTCAGTATCTTGGTCAAGGACACTTTGATGGAGTCAGAAGCTGCAACCCTCCGCTGGCTAAACGGGACCTCTACCACCTGTGCCACCCTGGTCCCAAGGATGGTGCACTTTAGCCATCTGACTTGCATGATACCACTAAGCAAAGACAACTTTAACTCATGATGATATTACAAACCACACTGACTCACATAAGAACGCTAAACGAAGACAACTTATGATGATAGCATCTATCCAAAATGTAAAATCCAAAAATAAGACCATAAACTAATAACACCACGACAACTTATTACAGTAAAGTGAGAAAAATATTGTGGAACTGAGGAATCAATTCTTGGTTGATTCCCGGTTCTTGATTCTCAGGCTATTAGTGCCATTAGTTATTAAACCATATTTGTTTAGTCAGTGTCGGTTGTGGACTAATGTTCTACAGCAGGGGTCCTCAGGAACCTGTGCACTAAGCAATGGGTCTTTCTTTACATGTGAAAATAAGGCATTTTTCTATGGCTTACCAAATACATCTTTATGCTTAGATACCTTGCTCAAAAGCACTCAAAAGTGGCTACTAAACTGAACAGATAGATAGATGGATAGAAAAACAGATAAGCATACTTGGTTCAAATACTACGGAAAGTTGCCTGATGTTTTTGCTATGATATACACACAACAACTTTCTTTTATTTCTGCCATTTCCAGCACACTATGTGCCCGGATAAGACATGATGTCTAATGTGCAATTGGGTGCAATTGTTCTCTTTTGGAGAACAGTTGGTTTCCCATGTTTCTCTAATGTTTCTCCATGCTCCCATGTAATTTTGTCACAAGTCTATGGGGCCACCACTAGGGTTGCAAAGGAGTGGAAAATTTCCGGTAAAGTTCTGAAAACTTTCCGGAAACTTTCCATGGAAACTTTAGCTTGGGAATTTTAGAAATATTCAAAAATGGAAATTTGTGGAATTTATGTGAATTTATGGGAATTAACTGGAAATTTTGGAGGATTTTAAGAAACATAGACCATATGACTCATATACCAACAACAGATTTTGTCATAAGAAGACATTTTTGCCAAAAAGATACAATTAAAATATAGCATTTTTCTGTTAAATAAGAAAAATATGTAGATTGTAAACTGAACAAATGGAAAGGGCTATCAAAACGTTTAAATGATGTATGAAATCAGGTGTGGTTATGTAAAACTGTTTAGCAGGATGCAGAAGAAACAGAACATTTTGTGCTATCTAGCACCATGATAAGCTAACTTCTTTAATACAAAGGTGCTAGCTAGCTTACCTTTAACATATCTGCCTTACCAGTGAGCTAGCAATCTATATTTTGATTGGGCTCGCTAAAATCTAACATTTTAGGACAAATATCTAAGTTATATCATCATAACTTACTTGACTGTTTGTAGTCCTCAAATGTGTAGCCTCACATGTCTGTATCAGTGACTGTATGTGGCTCATAAAGGTTGCTTTAGCAGTCCATAATTCTAGAAATCATTGAGATGTGATGGGAGGATGCACAATGCGTATAGGAGGTGCGGCCTCAACAGCCCTGCATTAAGAAGTGTGTTATGCCCCTGTGATTGAAGAATAGCAAATTATAGGCTACTCAACTTTATGCATATCACATCTCATAGTTTTAGCCAAGACTGCAAAAATATTATTTTCTACCAACTGTCTTTATGTCCCTGACCTTTAGTTGAGATGATTTCCAGTTTTTTCCAATCAATTCCCGTTAATTCCCATAAATTCCAGTTAATTCCCATGGAAAGTTTCCAACTTTGAAAATTCCCGGAATTTTGCAACCCTAGCCACCACAGATTAAATTACTGAAAGGTCATCCACAGATATAGAAGACAAAGCCAAAGATAAAGTCAGCAATTTAGTTTCCTTAATGAATGCTCAGCACACAATCGAGTTACCATCCTCACCACCCTTTCATGCTCCTAAAGTACCTTGGTTGTTTATGTAGGGTGGTCTTGGCTTGGACCATTCAGAGCCATTCAGAATGATAATGAGAATTAGAGAACTTCAATCTTATGAAGACATGAAGGCGATTGACTATTGGGTTACATGCATTAAAAATAGCCTCTGTTGAAAACTTCACGTAAAACAACCTTAGGTTGTTTTAAACTATACTTTACTGCCAGGACTTAGGTCTAGGTCTGGTCGGAGGTCGCTACTGTTATTTTAGGCCTGGGTGTTCTCCGCTGAAAGTTGGACTAAATCCAAAGATCAATAGATCTTTGTTTCAAACAGTGCAGAAATAAAAAAGGCTTTTGCTTTAAAATGTACTATAAAAATAAACTGACTATCAGTATGACTAATCTCTTTCTCTCCCACAAATCTGTTACGTGTGGGACTGTGTATGATGTATGTTGTTTTTTTTTTTTCGGCAAGACAAATACTAGAAGACAGGGAAGAACCCACCGAATTAAGCTTTAGATAGAAATAGAAAAATAGGCTGTCCTCTTTAAACTGACTTTTGACCCCTGAAACTGAGGCAGATCTGAGCAGAAAATGGCTCTGGTTTGTCCATAACGATTGCTCATGCACTTATCCAAATTCTTTACACGTCTACACATCCCACATGAGCTACAGTCCCACATCCCACTTTACAAACTGCTTTGGCTTTAGATGCTTTTGGGAAACCCCACCATATTTTAGAAAGTCTGGGGGGGAAATCTGGTGTGGTTCAACCCATAGCCAAAGTTGTTTAAGGTCACGGTGCTGTCTGTAGGAAAAAAGGAACAAGAAGACTTGATAAAACCAGTGAGGCTGGAAGTGTGCCTCTGTGCCCCATTCAGTTGGTCAGCTGCCGGTTTGCTATTTGCTTTATGTTGTCTTAAATTCTCTCAAATTCTTTTCCCTTGCTTGGCATAATTGATTCCTACCAGATTTCTCCTTTTATATTTCTGACTTAGACTTGAACTTGAGTTTTTGTGCTGAATAAGCACATGTTTGGGATCAGAAGCATTATGAACTAATAAACTATACTCTTCAGAGTCCTCCATAAGAACAATTATATACATATATTTATACATATGTGTGTGTGTGTGTGTGTGTAACATGGACATATTTAACATACATACATTCAATCATACATACATGGCACATATCTATATAGCATACAATTTACTTGCAACTTACTTGCAAGAGGACTCCTGTTAACACTTAAAGGATACTAATCATCTTGACACTGCTTGCACACTACTGTCCACTGCACACTACTGACTAAGTCCAACAACCACCTTGAATTGTTTGGTCCAAACAACCAATCCATAGTATTCAATTGCCAATAAAGTATACATACAACTGATCGAAATCACAGCGCACAATACTACATGTCACTGGGAATGTTTTGACAAACTTGTTAAGTGGCCAAATGAAGTCATTCCAGAGAACTAAGAGAGCCTAATCACGGCGGACTCCCCCCTAGAGGTGTGAAGACCAGTGGCTACGGTTCAGGCCACTACACTTCTGCAACTGTCGACAGACACAAGTTGATGTCAGTGAGAGCACAACCTGTAACTGGTTCAGACACGGGCAAATTCTCCATAAGGATGGCATAATATTTTACCAGTTCTCTCCCCGCTGCATTTAGTAGCCTGTAGGCTACTATCTAAAATGGTGAATTCCTTCATGTTACATTAGACACAAGATTGTATGTATATATTTGCTTGACATATTTATTTGACACACAAGAATAGCTTGATACTCACACACACAAGAAGCGTCAAAACCCATGTGTGTTAACGGCAAATAAAACGACAGAAAAAAACAACTGCCAACTTTTTTTGGAGTGAATTAAAAACAGACTTACTTTTTTCTTCGACTCCTAGATGTAAACAAATGCGAGTGGGTGATGAGAACAAGGTTCCGAATAGATTTTAGACTCGGTTGATGTGACGATCCTGGTAAAAATCAGGTGTTGGCGCATCATGGTGAATGCACTATAGGGCGTCGCTTCTCCCAACTGTAGCAGTTATATTTTCCTTGTGTACATCAGGCGTACCTTCCCTTAAAACTCGTCTGTGATTCAGAGCAGAGTTCTCCCACTATCTTACGTCGGCTGCGCCTTCTAGCACTTGGCTATTTCATTAATTATTTTTTAAACTTTTCCATTTGCCTGTCCTATTTTTGACACACGCAGGCATGCGCCCAACTCCACAGCAACAGTCATCTTCGTGCTGTTGTTCTTAAACCGTGGCAAAATGATTCTATTATTGTTACCTACGTTATCTCACGTTCAATCTCCATAATCTCAAGTCAATTGGACACAATTAGGCATACGATGGTCATAGTTTATTCTATTTTTTTTTTTTTTTTTACTTAACCGCCCCCGCCAGTACATCTGATGTTGATCTAATGTGTGATTTAGACACGTGCATATACAGTACATACGAGGGCGGACTTGCACACCCACGGTGTCCCATCTCGTGGAAATGGATTGAGCAGCCACACACACACGGCGCGACATATCAGAATTCGCATCCTTTTGGGTGGGTGAGACATGCAGTGCGCACATCTCTCTCTCTCGCGCGCGCGCACACACACACACACGAAAGAAACTGCACTAGATTGCATCCAGTATGCACAATGCAAGTCCACTAGATGTCACTACAAGCATACGGGTTCGGTAACGTTGCATATCCTGGAACAGAATATGGGCAAACGACGTAACTTGCCCCACAGTAATGTCGAATCTATCTATCTATCTATCTATCTATCTATCTATCTATCTCCATGCTGTAAGAGGGGTATGTTTGCATATTTTGTATGTGTGTTTTGCGTATTATTTTTGCTTATTTTGTTATGGATTTTGTTATGATATTTTCCTTTGAGTTAAATGTTACTATTAATGTGTCATTAACAAATCATTATTATGGACATTTTAAGAATTGACTAAGATAGTGTACAAAAAATATGTTGCGAGGATCTCTGAAAAGACAGGGCATGACAGCCTGTAGCCTACACAGTCACAAAACTCCTAGACACAACCACAGCAATGTGGTTTATACAGCAGGGTGCAGTGACTGTACAGATCTGTATATTAGAGAAACTATTCCACTAGCAACGTGCTGGCACAACACAGGAGGGTGTCCTCAGAAGAGGAAGATCTAAAAGAAAAGAAACCCTTCTTTAAAGACACTGATATGCTCATTTTAGACATAGAAGACAAGTGGTATGAGAAATGGAGGACACCAATGCCAATCAGGAACAATCTATGAACAGAGGTGGGGGTTTGGGCCATCATCTGTCTGCTACATACCATTCTAACTAGGAAGTTGAACTACTCTTCACCATCAGAGTAGTTCTCACTCTTTGGATCCTGTGATCATAATTACTGTCACTCCAGTTTGCACATTGTGACTCATAGCGACATGATGAAGTGTATAGTATAGTTTATACACATGTAGACCTTGATTTGACAAAGAAAAGAAAGCAATTGTTTTAAAACTGTCAAACAATTGTTTTTTTGCACTGTCAATTTTTTTTAAAACTGTTAAAATGTTTTTAGAATAAGAGTTGTATTTGTGACATAAAATGGCTATAAACTTATGTGGTAAGTGTATATTTGTGTTGGGTCCATGAGATGTCCCCGGCCCAATTAAGTTTGAGATGCTCTGATATAACCCATCATGTCCTCATTTGAAGTTCTGAAACACTTTATGGTCACTGACTTTCCCTTACTCTCTGACTCCTTCCATCCCTCTCTCCATCCCCTCTTCTCTTCTTCTCTCTCTCTCTCTCTCTCTCTCTCTCTCTCTCTCTCTCTCTCTCTCTCTCTCCCTCTGCCCCCTGATTCTTTTCCTCCCTCCCTGTCTTCTTTCTCTTTTCCCCATCTCCCTTTTTCCTTGTCCCTCCCTGTCTGTTTCTCTCTCTCTCTCTCTCTCTCTCTCTCTCTCTCTCTCTCTCTCACTGTTTCTGTTTCTCCCCTCTCCCTCTCTTTCTCTCTGCCTCTATTTCTCTCTCTGAGTGCATGTGGTTGTCTATATGGGCTCCTCATTAATTAGATGCAATGCTGACAGCCCAAGCCCTGCAGGGTCTCTCTGATGTTTCTCTCCGACTCAAGTGCCACAGGGATAGAACGAGAGACACAGATAGAGGGGAAAAAAGAGAGAGAAAGAGAGATGAAGAGAGAAAAAGAGACGCCTGAATTCTCTCGCAGTCGGCGACCGAGGCATGGACATTCCTGTCTGTCAGATTCAATATGGGGGTGAGAAAATGATACCGCATCTCGGGCTGCTGCGTAAAAATGACTCGCCCAGGGCTCGGGACGAGACGACAGCGCAACTCCGTTGAGAAAAACTCTTGACGTTTAGCGGAGCCATATGCGAGCTGCACAGTGCGTCTAATCTTAGATCCCTGTGTGAGTCGCTGAGTCACTTCCTCAGTGTTCAGTGTTGAGTTTTGTCAGCTGTGAACAATATTCTGTGCTCAAGTGTCCCTGAATGGGAAGAACTGTCACTGGTTTGTATTTAGTTTAGCTTTGGCGTCACCCTGAGTAAACAATATGGATTTGGGTAAACAGTTCTTGGCTGTCCATAGGCTTGTTTGTGAAGCCTGTTCTTCTCAGCGCTCAGTGATATGATAGCTCTACTTTTTACACATTTCCATGAAAACACTGGTACAAACGGACTGGCACACTCATACAGACACACACAAACACACACACATACACAAGCCCATACAGGTATGTTCTCATACCTGGCCAAGGGATTCAGTCACATCAGCTTGTGAGCAGGCACTGTGTCCATTTCTCAGACCCTAAACACACAATCACACACACACACACACACACACACGCACAAATAGCTGCAGCAGCTGATGAGAGAAAGAGAACTAGAATGAGGCAGAGAGATAAATGAATAGATGGATGGATGGATATACACTGTACAGTAGATGCATGGTGGGACAGAGTGAGAATGATAGAGGGATGGACAGAGCAAGGAAAAGTGTGAGGGAGAGATGGAGAGGCCATTGAGGGCCCTCAGGCAGGCGGAGTGGTGCCAAGAGCAGCCCATTCAAACAGAGAGCTGGTATTTATAGAGACGGCAGGGTTAGATGATCTACGCAGGTGTGTGTGAGTTTGTGTGTGTCTCCCTCTCTCTCTGTTTTTTTACAGTGGTAAATACATCATAATGAATGCATTTGCACCAGTGTGCAAAACAAGTTGTCCAACTCTGAGTGTGTGTGTGTGTGTGTGTGAGAGAGAGAGAACACAAGGAATAAAATTTAAAGTGCAATGTCCATGTGAAATCAAGTCAATTATAGCTATAACAATATTACACACCCACCAATGAAAACAACAGTCTGTAATATCTAAAGTACATTGGTCTCTGTATGTGATTGGTTGTCAGTTTAATCCCTTTAATTGGTCTGAATATGATCCTAGCGGTTTCACACACATTGTTGTTATTGTTGTTATAGTTTGTGGATGTGGACATTATGCAGGGCAATGTTTTTTAAATGGAGTGGTCCCACAATTTGTTGCAAGTCACAACCGAAACAGCATATAATGTAATTGTTTATGATTATAACATTTACATAAACAAGTCATCTCTATCTAGGAATCTTACACAACTGAACAGGCAACTGTGCACTTCATGACATTTTCTTTTACATTAAAGGGTAATTGGCTAGAGGCTGTGATGCTATTTTTTTCTGCACAGTTTCATGGTAATGTCTTTGCTGTAGCCATTTGGATTGTGAATATCTGTGAGTGATGACACATTGTACAAGATTAAAATAAGATTTCAAAAGGATCCAAGAAAAAAAAAACAATCTTGCGATAAACCCAGAATGGCTCCAATGACCACTTTTGGGTTCCTAACCCACCTGTTAACACTGATGTATGGAATAATGTATTGTGGAATAATGTAATGTAAACGAATGTATTGTGGAACAATGTTTTGTGAGGCGGCCATAGTTCTTGAATAACTTCCACTGAGCACTGTAATAACATTCTAACTTTAATAACTATTTGCCTTTCAGTTATCGTTCTTGGCATGAACAGACTTACTGTACATAAAGACTTACATAAAAGTCTGTTGGTGCTGGACAAGTGCTGTATGCAGTAAAACTGAATGGGACACAGAGGAGCAGGAGTATAATAAAGTATATAAATATCATATAGATAGATGGATGAAGAGATGGGTGGATGGACGAATGGATGGATGACTTAAAGTAAATGTTATACAGTACATTGTCCTGGAGCTCAAATGATACTGACATTTCAACCTGGGGTTTATACACACACACACACACACACACACACACACACACACACACACACACA
>JAGFZM010000223.1:635117-646205 GCA_017657215.1 Limnothrissa miodon
GGGGGGGGGGGGGGGGGGGGGTTGGTTGTTGGGTTAGAGAAGAGAAGGAGGGATTGTAGTGACGGTGTATTTAGTTGTAAATTTGTGAGTGTGTGTGTGTGTGTGTGTGTGTGTGTGTGTGTGCGTCTGTGTTTGTGTCTGTGTGTGTGTTTGTATGTGTTTATGTATGTGTGAATGTGCACATCTTAAGCAGATTAAAGAGTCGATGCGATGTCCAATCCTGCCGTTCTCAGAAAGGGCCACATGGACCTAGGAAACACACACACACACACACACACACACACAGACACCATCAAAGCAAAGAAAAGCGTAGTGTTCCTGTAACTGTGCGGATATTTTGTCTGTTATAATGTTATCAGCTATGCCAACAATAACATCTCTATCTCTCGCGTTGTGTGTTGAAAGATGCAGGATGGAGGAAAGGTGAGTGATTGGGAAGAAAAGTTAAGGTTATGGTTAAGGTTATAGAAAGTTAAGGTCCATAATACAAAAGACAAAAAGATATGAAAAGAAATTGAAAAAAAAATAGATGTTGTTAGAGTGAAGGCCTACAGAAGGGCAAATTGGCATGAAAATAGATTGTACAAAGACCAATTGCTTGTCAAGACTGACATGAAGTAGAGGGTTTATGCAGAAGAAAGAAAATGGTGATGGATAGTGAGGAACAGCACTTCTTAAAGATATTAAGCAGTCAATGTCCAATGCAGGGGTTCTCAGAAACATAGACACAGAACATTCAGTCACACACACACACACACACACCAAGACACAGGTGACGTTGCAGAAACTGTAAGTATGCTACCGGTGATTTTAACATCATCAGCTATGCCAACAGCAACTTTACGTCTTCGTCTTCCTCTGTATGTGTCGTAACACAAGCTGTGCCCACTCCCTCGTACGACACCTGGGAAGATCCGATGCCACGCTGGCTGCCAGCGATCGCCTGCCAACGGCACCATGTAGTCCCTTCCATCTACGTGTGTGGTGATTATTTCCGTCTTACAGCATGGCTTGATAAAATGTCCCGCTGCGGTGTGCTATTTAGAACAGCATTATTATTCTCTGATAAACGCACTCCTGTGTTGTCGCACTTTTCTGGCCGTTACCCTGTTTTACTTGCATATCAATTCACCAAACTTACTCAAGACAGATTGCAAATGTTAAATAATATACATGCCATTGGCCATCAAAGACATTTTTTACAAAGGTAGATTATTTCTTTCAAAATCCACCATCTCGCCTTTAATAGTCAGTATAAAAGTCGCAGAAAGTGAATAAACAGAGGGCATTTGGTGTAATGTAGTTTTAGCCTAGGGTCTCTGTTTGTGGCAGTAGCTGGTGGTTGGTCACATTTGATAGAACAGGAACAGAACAGGAAATCTTGCTTTTACTCACCTTTCTCTTGCTCTCCCGCTGTCTCTCTCACCCTTCCCCTCTCTCTCTCTTCCAGTTTGTTTCCTCCTATCAACTTTACCTTTATTTATCCCGTCTTTATTGTGTCAACTTGGTCCACTTCTCATCTTTGTCATTCGCACTCTTTTTCATTTACTCTGCATTTCTCTCCATCTCTCACTTGTTAACTTTCTTTCTTTATTCCTTTCTTTCTGTCTGTCTGTCTGTCTGTCTGTCTTTTGCTTTTTTTTCTTTCTTTATCCCTTTACTGTGTAGGAGGGTGTCGAGTTTCTCCAGTATTGTGATGGTTTCAACCACAGCTTGTCACACGGCCACAGAATTACTTCAAATCCTGAAGAGTAGCCGTCTAGATGCTAAACTGTTCCTTTCCGTTGGCATGTAGTTGTGTCTTGAGCATTACTGGGTGTTGCTAATGTGACTAATGATATGGTAATATGGCAGGCACTGGTAGGCTGAGTGTGTGTATGTGTGTGTGTGTGTGTGTGTGTGTGTGTGTGTATGTGTGATTATAACACAGCGGATGCTTCTTGTTCCTTCTCCTCCCTTTTCCTCACAGCATGTGGGCAGATATGAGTAGTCATTGGCAGTTTGTGCCTTTTTTTTCAAAACTAGCCAGACACACACACACACACACACACACACACACACACACACACAAACAAACACGCATAGACACACACGCACACAAGTTATGACACACACACACACACATTCTTAAATTCATGCTCATGCACACACTTTCTCTCTCAATGTCTTTCTCCAACACACATCAAAACACACATTCTTTCTCTATCTTGGTCTCTTTACACACACTCATAGCTCACAGGCCAGCTCACACTCGCACAAAATCTTTCTCAATGTCTTTCTCAAACATACCCCAATACACACATTCTTTTTCTACCTCTCTCTTCACACACAATCACAGGCGCACACACACACACACACACACACACATACACACACACACACACACACACACACACACACAGACATCTCTATGGAAGCGTGTGATAAGTGCAGTGAGATGAGAGCTGGCTCGGTATTACACAAGAGAAAGGACACAATCTGCAGCCCATCAGTGTTTGTCTCTCAATCTATCAATTTAATTCAGTTAAATTCAATTTAATTTAATTCACTTAAATTCAATTTAATTTAATTCAATTACCTATCATGCAAATAACAGAGGCCCACAGGTCAAACAGTACATCAGCAGATGCACAGTATAGTCCATTGTCTTTCTTTCTCTATCCCATTCTTCTCTTTTATCTTTTTTTTTCCAGGATCCCAATTCAGTTGTCTGTGACACTCTTTGCCATTGCATGCACATACACACACACACACACACACACACACACATCAGTTCTTGAGCATTCAGTCCCATGTGTACACAATCAAAGCTACTGTACAGGCAGGTCCTTAGGCAGATAGCCAGCCAAGAGAAAAGAGCCCATTACAGAGTACAACAGTGATGGGGCATGAGGATGTCAGTGTGTGTGTGTGTGTGTGTGTGTGTGTGCACTGCACTCAGGTGCACAACTTTTACAGTAATCATTAGACATTTTTGCTTTTCATGAGTCTGTGTGAATATATGTGTGAGTGAGAAATCTGCCCTCTTTAATTTCCGTGTGTGTGTGTGTGTGTGTGTGTGTGTGTCTCTGTTTTTGTGTATGTTGTAGAAATCTTGTAATTTCTGTTGATTTATGTGTACACCAGTGTCTGTGTACTGTATGTATGTCTTGGATCTGTGTGTGTGTGTGTGTGTGTGTGTGTGTGTGTGTGTGCGTGCGTGTGTGCGTTCCCCTTTAATCAGACGCCTTATTGTCCCAGGCCGAGGTCTTTGCTGAGTGCTTCTGAAGCTCTACACATCAGAGTGATGCCACACCACGCCGGCGAGCATCATACTCACATTCTCACCTCATCGTCATAGCAACAGCCAAAAGAGAGATGTTTTGACGATGGCAGTGGCATTGTTTAGCTCTCCTCTGAGCCATGACACACTCCTGTGAACTAAAATGTATTATTTTTTCATCTTTTATTCTCTCTCTCTCTCTCTCTCTCTCTCTCTCCCTTTTACAGACACATAGACACACACACACTCCCACAACAACACACACAAAGGCCTTCACACATAAACACAAATGTGACCCTCCCTCATGCACCCACAAGCACAAACCTTTCTGTCTTAATGTCAGCAATGTTGCGGAATATGACAAATGTGACACACACACACACATACACACACACATCATCTCTCTCTCTCTCTCTCTCTCTCTTTCTCTCACACACACACATCCATCACTGTGTTTGAGTCAGCATGGTCTAGTTCTACAGACAGATCCCCGTTTGAGGATGGGGCAGATCAGAAACTAATATACTGGGGGAGGGGATTCTAAGGCCTCATAGGGGGGTCTAAAGAACAATCTAATATTAATATTAATATTAATATTAACATTAATCAATCAGACTTATATGATGAATAAATGATTTTAAATTATTGGCAAATTATAACATTATTGGCTTTATTACATAAAAATCATGACAGAGGCTATTACTTTATTGGCTCTTATTACATTATCAATCAATGTATGAAATTGCCCAAAATTATTTTCTGTTGTAGGGTTCATAATTTCTAGTGCCCTAGAAAGAGTGTGTTCATGTTTGTGTAAGTGAACTCTACATCTATCTAACTCAAACTGTCCATCTGATCTGTAGGTAAGAATATTCGCATGTGTTTGAAAACAATTTTTTACATTTACTGTGTGGTCTCACTCACTTATAGTCCTGTCACTTTTGACAGGAACACAACATGTGTAACAAAGTGGAATAAAACACCCATGTTATGAAAGTGTGTGTGTTTAAATAACCTTTGTACACAAAGTCATGAACATCTGATTGGATTACTATAAGTAATCCTCATTTTTGAGAGGAAAAAAATGATTTTGACTAGGGCACAATGCTACGGCTAACATCTCACTCCTCATAGGCCATTGTCTGGTAGAATGAAGAACAGAGTGATTGTAACCCATAAAATATGCAACCTTCCATCTTCCTGAAAGTACACCCATGGTTCTGGGGACATTGCTGCCTGCTCTGGGAAACCCTGTGTGTCCAAAGCATTTAGACAGGGAGCAACATGACCAGAAAGGACACCTTGCTCTCACTTCTACCTTGTTGCATGACAGCTTTGTTTGATTGTTTAGTTTTATCTTGTCTGCTTTCCCTTGTAAGAGACCTTAAGTTATTAAAATAAATAAATAAATAAAAAAAATCAATTATTAACAACAACAACAACAATGATAATAATACAATAGTACATGCAATACAATAGTCTCTCTTTATTTCTTTTTTTTGTCCATGATGGTGAGTGCAAGGCTAAACTTAGCAACCTCCACTGTGAGTCAGCAAGCCAGCTGAGCAGAGTAGGAGTGTCTCTTTAATCCCCTGTCTGGGAGACACTCCAAAAGCGCAGAGGGGCCATTCTGCTGCTGTTAGGAAGCAGGAAAAAATAGAAAAAAAGACCTCCTTAGTCTGCTTATGAAAGACTTGTGGTAGGCTTAAGGTTAGATGTGTGTGTGTGTCTGTGTGTGTGAGTGTGTGTTGGGGTGAATAGGGTTAGCCAGGGCTGCTTACGGTTAGGTGTGTGTGTGTGTGTGTTGGGGGTAGATGGGGTCGGCTAGAACTGCTTAAGGTTAGGTGTGTGTGTGTCGGGGGTGAATGGGGTCTGCCAGGGCTGTTTAGCTTGGTGGACCAGAGTATTATGATTCACTGTCTCAAGCCACTGGTTGTATGTCTGTGTGTGTGTGTGTGTGTGTGTTTGTGGATTGTCGATCCAGAGACTATTGTCGGTAAATTATTGGTAAATCTTAGGGAGTGTGTGTGTAATTAACATTTGTATTTTATTAAATATTTAAGTGTGTAAAAACCCATCCAGTATTTTCAATTCAATTCAATTTTATTTATATAGCGCATTTTTACAAAAGGAATGTCTCAAGGTGCTTAACACAAAGAGGCCCAATGACAGGGGCAAGGAAAAACTCCCTATCAGCGTTTTTTGTTTTTACTTGTTATGGTAAAGGAAGAAACCTTGGGCAGTTCCAATGGCTCAAGGGGCTAACCCAACTGCCTAGGGCAGGTTTTCAGTCTCTCAGATGGTGATTAGTCCACTATTATTCCATTAAGTACACATTATAAGAAAATTGTGGTATAAATAAAGTAATATAGGAGTCCCATTATAATCCCAGGATATAGTCCCATGTCATTAGGTGCAGTCAAGCCAGGGGCCAGCTGGAGGCTGTATCAATCATGTCAGGGTCGTCTGTGGAGCTGAAGGCAGCCCGCCCAGGAAGCCAGAGATGCAGGATCAGGCAGTGGAAGGCAGGGGTGACCCTCAGTAGGGAGGCAGTGGCATGGACCGTGGAGTGGGTTGAAGACCATTCAGGAGTGCCGCCTGGTCAAACGTAGGGAGAAGGTCCTCAGCAGGATGGCATGTTCGGTGGGGTTGGTTGGGTACCCAGGATGCAAGAGGTGCAGTGTCAGGCAGTACAAGGCAGTGATGACTCACGGCAGGGTGGTAATGGCATGGAAAGTCAGAGAGGAGATGAGTTAGAACAGTTCGAATCAGATTTCAGAGAATGTGAGTTAAATTGCTACCGTGTATAGATGTTGGCTAAGTGATGAGAGAGAATGAAGTGGAGGGGAGAGAGAGAGGTGGAGAAAGAGTGAAAATTGTACAGCTTTACTGATGGGTGGTTTGTGGCGGCATTAATCTATAGCAGCATAACTATGGAATAATGTATAACAAGCCAACACCACCAAAGGAATGGTAAGTGGCCACCAAGCCCTGGATGGGAGCTTACAGCAGAGGCAGTCCTTTCCAATAATACCTTAAGGAGGCTTACCATACACCATCCCTAACTAAAGGGGTCAGTAAATAGTCTCTCTCAATATAGTTGAGAGTGTCCGCTTGGCGAATGTTAGAGGGGAGCTTGTTCCACAGGACAGGCGCACGATGGCAGAATGCTTTTCCTCCCATTGTGGATTTTGATATTCTAGGAATTACTAGGAGACCAGGGGCCTCATTTATAAAGCCCTTTACGCAAGAAAAAGTTGCGTGAAGCAGGGTGAAATTTGCGGTCGCAACATTTCTCGCAAAAGTCGGAATTTACAAACATTTTCCATGTGCAAAAAAGTTCCCACGTTTCCGCAATCTTTTGACCACACACGTAATCTTGCGTAACGCTCCTAGCACCCTATAGGACTCTGTTCTAGACTGTGTTTTAGTGACCTCCAATGGTAAAGTAAAATATCACATTGATAAAGTAGCCGGGTGCACAGCGCATAGGCTGCATGTGAGCACTTTAAAATGTAATGTAGTATTCGTAACATGCCTATACATTAATAAGAGAAATATGGAACAAATTCTATATTCACAGTCAGTGCACTTGGTTCTTGGCACTGAACTACTTTGTTGATAGCTGTATGCTGCCACTCACTTTTGTTATTTCGATTTGACATTCTTTTTTTATGGTCTTCAAACAAGATTTAGTGAAGGTGTTCTGTTAGGAGGTTGGTCTCGCATTTCCTGAATCGTGTTTTGTTTGCACATTTACTGTGTCATGATTGGCTATTGAAGGCACCTTTAGAAGTTAGCATATTCATTGGGTGATTAACATGGACCTTACTTGGTAAAATATGGGACGACCTTGGGAGGAGAATGAGGCTCGTGCACAACATGTAAGGTAAGGCAAGTCCGTATTTATAACGAGAAAAGTGTGTACAGGTTTGCGCCGGAAGGTTTTATAAATCAGTTTTGTTTTTTGCGTACAGAAATTCTGTCTTTTTGCGCACAAAATCTTTTAGGGTAGAATCTCTGCAAAGTTTTATAAATGAGGCCCCAGCATTCTGTGACCTTAGGGGTCAAGAAGGGTGATAGGGAACAAGTAAGTCTTTAATATATGCTGGAGCAAGGCCATTAAGGGCTTTGTATGTTAGGAGAAGTATTGTAAGGATGCAAGGATAGGTGAGATATGTTCATATTTTTTTGTCCTAGTGAGTGCTCGTGCTGCAGCATTTTGTATTAGTTGAAGGTTTTTGATGCAGCTAGCACCACATCCAGAGAACAGAGTATTACAATAGTCAAGTCTGGAGGTAACAAATGCATGTATTAGTTTTTCTGCATCTCCAAAAGAAATTAATTTTCTAACCTTAGCAATGTTGATTAAATGAAAGAATGAGGTTTTGGAGATATGCTTTACATGACTATTTAGAGAGAGGTCTTGATCAATATATACCCCAAGGTTCTTGACCTTTGTGTTAGGTGTGAGTGAAAGGTCACTAAGTAAGCTCTGATGATGGGGTAGAATGTTGGTCAGGTTTTTAGGGCCAATCAACATGACTTCAGTCTTTAAGCAAAGCAAAGTCGTCTGCATAAGAGTGGAAGGTAATGCCATGTTTTCTAACAACAGATCCCAAAGGAAGCATGTAAAGGGAGAATAGCAAATCTCAAATAGCAAATACAGTACATATCAACATGTGTCTATGTGTGTTCGTATTGCGGGTATGGTGGCTGGCAGTTTAAAAAATAGAACAAAACCGCAGACAAGCTCAGTGGTGAATAGCAGTCGATCCTACAGATAGCTGCAGGACCTAAAGCTGTGATCATCATGAGTGGTGAGCAAGCGGATGTGCGGAGGGGCTCAAGGCTGAATGAGATGGGAGCATGTAGAGAAGGGGACAAAGTCAAAGGCCTTGCAAATATCTGACTATCTTAATGTATACTGTAAGAACACAGAAAACATGAGAAAAAAGATTTGAGACAGAAAATAAGGATTGAGATAAAAGATATGAGACAAAAGTTACGGATTGAGACAAAAGATATCAACTGAGACAAAAGACAAAAAAGCTTTTGGTCCCTCTCAGACCAGGTTTCCTTGTACCTGGTTATTTATGAAAACAGGTACATTTTTCTTTTCCAGTACCTGAAAATTATTCCATTTAGATGCTCAAAAACAGCCAGGGAAGGCTGTCAAAAACATGTCCAACAAAAAGAAAGCCAAATAGAGATCTGAAAGCCAAGGAGGGACCGTCACGTTGAGTGTTAAAAGTGTCTTTCCTATATAGTTTTCACAGATCTCCACTTTGGGGTTCTTGAAAGCAGCCTTTCAGTGACTAGAACTGCCTGTCTTTATACATCTGTAAACAAACCTGTGCTGGGGTCAGATACAACAATTGGAATTTTGCACCAAATAAACCTATATATACCACTAGCAAAATAATAGTGGTTGAGATTGATGTTATGTCAATAATATTTTGAAAAACTATATTGGACTCTTGGAAGATTTGTAGTTAGAATAGGGTAGGATTAGCCTGGGCCCGCCCATACTTCCTGTGACGCTACATTCAATTTCGCGAGCAAGTCAGTCTGGCCAGGCTGCCGTTTTAGAGGAATTATTTTTCCCAAATCTGTGGGCACCAATGAGAAACGAGCTTACGCATACGTCATTGGAATGAGTGGTCTGATTGGTTGTAGATTTGTCAAGTAGTATACAGAGGCATCTGATGGATGCAGGTTAGGCCCGCTTCCCAGAAGACGTTTAGTAATGTAGGATGGCCAGACTAAGCTCCCATGAGCTTTGTCGCGCAAGCCAGGCTAGGATAGAATTAGAATAGGAATAGAACTCAGACACAGATACTCATTTTTCTTTTTAAGTGGTGGGGCCAATTTTAAGATTTCATAAAAGTGGTAAGGACATGTCCCCTCCATCTCCCTCATAAATTCCCCTCTACCCATAAACACTTTTGGGCCTGAGATAAATGCAATTCTTCTCTCACATTCTCCCTCCCGCACAGCAAACACACAAGGAATTACACAACAAACACGGCAACATTCCATGATTGCTTTATTTAAATTACTTTTTTTCTAGAATGTCAAAAGAAAACAACCTGTCAAAATTACTGTAACAAAAAAGCAAAGAAATGAAAAATCAAAATGAGACTGTACTGCTATTTGATGACTGGAGTTATTGTTCTGCACCTAAGGTACCTCGGAAACACCTATGATAACGTGTCTGTGCATCTTGAAAACAAAACCGATTAAAACCAAAATAATATAAACAAGCAAATTTCAAACTAACCAGAAATGCACATACATTTGTACCATATATAAATATGTACATTTAAAGAGCACTTTTGCGTCCAACCAGGCATACAGTTTTCTTTTTACAATATTACTGACAAAAACACTGACAACCTCACACAGGCCTAAGGCTTGTTGTTTTCTGTCAGTCGCTTGGTTGAAAGACTTTGCCAGTTCCTAGATAGCTGGCATCATCAAAAGGTCCAGGTCCGGTCACATAATTTTACCATTACGGTAGGTCTCTTTTTAACACTCAAATGGATGATATCCTTTTCTTACTCCTCATTAAGAAAGAATACAAAATTGAGCAGCAACATTTTCTTTTAACTTCACTTAGAGATAAAATAAAGCAAAACAAAAAGTAGCATTGTGCCTTCACTACCAGATTACAAATGAGTCTTTTACCAGTAATGTGAGATGAGAAAGAAGTGGTCTTGGCAAGTACAGTAAACTAAAGTGTCTGTTTGTGTCTTATCCAGTGTTACAGTACCAAAACATGTGTACAGTATGTGGCATTTGTATTTACTGTGAGCAATTCCATGGAAATTGGACCTTTGTGTCTTTAATGCCAGTGGCAGGCCTTGCTGTTTGTATGATGTGAATGACTGCATCACATGTTTTGTATGTTTGTTTCTTTTAACTTTTAACTAGCAAATGCTCAAAGATTTTTTTCCCATGAAATTGCCAATTTGTATTTTCAATATCATACAAAATATCTGTCCCAAAGTGTTCTGTGGAACATGGCATGTGTTTCCAACTAGTTTTTGGTATAGTGTGTGTGGGACAATTCTGTGAGAAAGAAAGACCACAAATGAGGGAAGACAGCATGCCCTCCCTGGACAGTATTGCTCCAAGTGCAAAACGCAAACAGTCATCCTTCTCTTCTTCTCCATCCTTCTCTTTTTCATCCCTCTTTTAATCTTCATTCAAAATAAAATACATCACATTTGGAGTCGCAGCGTATGCATGCCATAGTATGGCAGCCTAGCTGCACTCGTTTTATCATCAAATAAATATTGATCACGCATTTTAAACATTTTCTGTTTAATCACAAGGCTCAGAGAGGCTGTACGTCCTTCATGATTGTCCTGCATGAATGTGTGTCCGCAGTCCTGTTTAAAAAAACGAGCACTGTGGCTGGTGAATACAGAAGTAGGGGCAAAGGAGAAAGTGATGCAATGCGAGAACTGATCCCAGGTCAGTGGGGAAATAAATATGCAAATGCTAAAAAGTCCTGCGTCCATCCTTCTGGAGCTTGTTACCTTTTCTCATGTTGCTATGTCAACATTGTGGGAGGCTTTCGATTGGGGAGAGTGCATTCCAACTTTTAGCACTCAGGGTGACACACACACACATACTCACACTCATTCCAGTGTTATGCGACTTCAAGCTGCTCAAAAATAAATACATATCAGGATAAATAATTACGAATATTAATTACATCTTAGGCTTAGAGCTCTGAGACACTAACCACTTCATCCTGGTACACAGCGACAGAGGAGTGTATTGGAGACTGATCCTCACTTAGAAGAGAATGTCTC
>JAGFZM010000223.1:655669-667109 GCA_017657215.1 Limnothrissa miodon
GACCAGGGATAATCTCTCCGCCCGAGCAGAAGCAGCAGCGGTGACTGGGTGTGCTCCCATGCATGCGGACGCCGCATCCAGCCGGAGGATGACAACGACAACGGTGGCAGCAGGATTACGAAACCAGAGTGTAACAATCAGGGTCCCTGTTCCCTACGAGTTTCCCGTGTGGACTTTACGATGCGGCTCGAGCAGATGGCACGGCCTGGAGTGGAGCTTTGGTGTCCGATGCAATGAGACTGAGGGGGGGGGTTGGGAATCAACTATGTGTGTGTGTGTGTGGAGGGGGGGTGGCAAAGTCACAGATAGATTTGAAGACCGCAGGAAAGAAATTTAACACATGATGCAATGCAAGATGAGCAAGATGGACAGTAATGGGGACAGTGAAAGATAAAGTAAAAGAATGTGTGTCTGCGTGTGTGTGCATAAGACAGAGACAGAGAGAGAGAGACAGACAGAGAGAGAGAGAGACGGTGGGAGTAATGTGATTTCACTGTTGCGCCCGCAAAGGGCCTGTGTAAAGTCCATTATCAGATCTCATCTGACACCCCTGTGGTCACTGAGATGGACTCGGGAAGGAGAGACTAGACGGGCATACTGAAGGGGTGGTGGAGGGGGGAAGGGATGGAGAAGTGAAAGGAGAGAGGGATGGTAACTAAGATCCATCTGTAACAGGCAGACACTCTAGAGGCGGGTTTGATTAAGGGGGGTGGGGGGTTATAGTGACGACTGTTTAGGCTGAGGCACTGAGTCTGCATCTCACTGAGTCCGCATCTCACTGAGACCTTTCTGCAGATGCTGGTCAAAATGCTAGGTGCTTGACAACAGCTCTCTCTCTCTTTTACACACACACATACACACACACACACACAAGGCAAGTTTATTTATATAGCGCATTTCATAGACAGAGGAAGCAGTTCAAAGTGCTTTACAAAGTAAAGAGTGCTTTACAAAGAATGAGAATTTTTACAGACATTTTACAAAGTAAAGAGCAAAGAGTTAAGATTGGGTGTTGCACACTCTGTGGCTGTCTATGTGGTGACTGTCTCTAGGACAGTGTCAGTGGGTATGTGGAATTGAGATTTGGATGGTGCAGCATTTCTATGTTTGTCTGTGATCAGCTTCTCAATCTGGATGGGTGATTTAGATATCTGTGGATGTCCATGTTATCTACAGGTTCATTATCTCTATGTGATTGCTGCGATCCTTGGGTGTCTGCCCAAGTTTTTGTTGATATCCATGACTGGGTCAGTCTCTGCACACTTATCAGCAGGTTTGCCTGTGGGCTGCAAAAAAAACTAAATGCCGGAGAGAGAGGTTGTAGTGATCAACCAACTCTGGTCCCAGTCCGCGTGAGTTCAGTGCTAATCGGTTTGAGGAATTCTCTGTGATTCCAGAAAAGGTTGAACTTGTCTAAGTGTCTAAGTTCATACCATATTCATAAGTGATAAACAAACCAGGTGTTAATACTAAAGAATCTAGTGGGCCTCTGATAAAGGCCTGTTTCCCAATCTTATTGAGAAAAAATCATCTTGAAATCATCTTGAACAAACAGTTCTCTGAAAATGTTTTTTTCCTACATGCACAACAAAACGTTTGATAATTTTATGTTCAGAAATTAATTTAAAAATGTTTTTTTTTGTGTGTGTGTCAAAGATGGATGCATTTGGAATGCTTTTTGGTGGAGACCAAGAACAAGTGTTGTTGGATGTGGAGGTGTTGAAAACTGCCTTCTCATAGCTCTTTGGTAGTAGTGTGATCTGGTGTTCCCTTGAAAATTCTGCCTCCTGATCCCTGAGACATTCAAATCTGTTCACAAGCCGTATGGGCTGTGAATTTTCCATAGGACTGAAAATCCTATTGTTCTTTGTAGGCCTGCCTCTGTTTCTAATACCGAAGTGTTATAATGTAATGGTGTTGCGGTATATACTCTTCCGTTTTTATTTTTTTGGCCTTGCACCAACTCTTTTCAAGTTTCTGTAATCACATTTTGGTGTGTTAGATCAATGTAGTCTTCTACTTCCAAAGCAACACTTTAGCCACAGTTTCTGTTGCTGTGTGACTTTTGTGTGATATTTCCTTTAGTCCATCTATCCTTAATGAAAGGGCATCAGTCTTTGATACCAGAATGAAAATCCTCTGTTCACGTTCTGTACGTTGGCACATCTACATTCTGTACATCTACAGGATCCCCTTGGTCTTTTGCCTCCTGCCATTTTATTTTACTCCAGACACACAAACACACACACACACAGTAAAACAGGTGGCTTTTTTCCTCCATTAGTGTATATAATATCCTAAACACCATCTAAACCATCGCCACACTCACACACACAAACACACACACTCTTCCACAGGCACTCAAATAGATTTCAGTACTTTGATTAGATCCATAATCAAAAAAGCAAGACCCAGGCCCGTTGCTGCACCATTATTCTGTCTGTCACTGCAATGTCACCACATCACTCTTTAGGCCAATGAAATCCTATATTTGCACTGAAAGGATCCCCAATTGGTTGTTTAGTCTGCTTTATTGTCAATGAGAGAGAAAGAAACAGCAAGCTGGTCCTTTAGAGAGACAGACAGACAGATATGCAAGGCCATGATAAGCTGCACTTGAGAGACTTTTTGGATGGGCTTTGTGTGTGTTTGTATGTGTGTTTCTGTTATTTAGTTGTAATCTGAATCTAATTGAATCTTTTGTTCTTTTTTCAGGAGCAAAATGTCAGACATGTCTGTCAATGTGACATGCAAGACTAGACAGGACCAAGTCATTGTCTTCAAGCTAACTCAAGCTAAGTATATCAACTAAGGTTCCCTTTAATTACATGCATATCATTTTTCTCTGGTTTGACCTCTTCGACACAGGCCAAGACACACAATGGCCACTGACCATCCCTAAAGTAGTGTTGGGTTGCCATACACCATGCTTTAGTTATGCTGCAATAGCCTAGCACTGCCACAAATCCTCTCATGTGTCATGCCATACACGTATGTACAGTCAATACATATAACCTACATGATCAGTGCTTTGTGAATCGTGTAGACTGACCCAACACATTTGCTCTTTTGTCTAACTATGACACAACCATCTCTGCTGAGTGTCATCCCTGCCTCCCACCAACTGACCTCCTGTAATCAACTCCTACACGAGAGATCCATGTCAAAATCGGCCCTGCTTCTAATACTGACTCCTCCTCATGATGCCTCTGTCTAACCTGGATCCTCATAATGTTGCCTCCATGACTGATCCCACTTTTTGACTTTATCATTTTTATGTCAGGCTGCTCCTACACTTTCCAGAACTTTTGGCAACCACATATGGCTTGACTACCATATAATGATGATTGACTGTATGTTAAGACGGAATGCTGAAAAGCGTCAAGATGATGATGACAAAATGCCTTAACCAGTAACCAGAGACACAAAAAAAACACATAATGAGGTAATTATCCATAATGTAGTGATTTTTCCGATAGCTGACCCTGTAGATGATGTCTTAATGCTTATTAGTGTGGCTCGTTGATGTAGGCTACTTGCAAAGTATCGGTTATAAAATTGAGCCTAGCGATAGTTCTGGCAAGGCAGAAAGTCAAGCTGCATCATCTGATAGATCAGCTAATTACCTCAGCAAAAACACTGGCTGAGAGATCAGCAGGCCCTGTTTCTAAGCTGCACTGACATGGCTGTTCTCACTGCAGCCATTCTGCCACCCACCTCCCCCTGATCACCTGCTTATCTGTCTTAATCAATGTCTGTTGTCATTGATGCTTGCTGTGTTCTGTATTCTCTGTGGTGGGGGAACCTTCTTTGCGGCACAACAGGGAAACTGTTCCTGTGAACTGTCATTCACAGAAAGACTTCCATAAAGTATGGTTCAACTTCGAAATACAGAGACAGAAACATGCATTCATTCACACACACGCACACACACACACACACCTCTAGCAGGCAGTCATGTGGTATCAGCTCTATCTAACTTTGAGCGCAGAAAAAAGCTCTTTTGTATAGTGCGCATGTGTGTGTGTTTAAAAGAGAAAGTGTGTGTGTGTGAAATGTGTGGTGTACCTATGGGTGTTTTGTCCTCATCTCCAGAGACTGGGTAGTCTTTCACCGTGGGAACACCAGGGTGCACCAGTTCATGAGAACACGACAGGCGACAGGGAGACTCTACAACATTTGTGTATGTGTGTGTGCATGTGTGTGCGTGTGTGTGTAAGAAAGGAGTTCTGAGTGGCAGAGCTGTCAGAAGAAAAAAGAATGAGAACATTTGACTCATTTGACTCATTTGAGTATTTTACCAACACAATTTATATTTCTGTGGCTTACTCAATGAGGTTTCTTTACATTTTATATATAAAGTATATAAAGTTCAGTCCAACTTGGATTTTTTGGGCTTGATTTGTTTTTACTTGATAACAAAATTCTAGCACTTAGATGGAGATTGTTTGGAATTTTTTATAAAAGCAACCCAATTTTGGAATCATTTTGATTAGGGATTTCAAAAAGGCTTTGCATCAGGAAATCAGGAAGATCTGGAAATCTAGCTTGAGCGTCCAAGCCCTAGAATGATATTAAATGGTTTTCAAATTGCTGCTACTAATATATTCATGCTGGATGTCTAACAATTAACAGAAGAGTACCACATCCAAAAAGAACATTTTGAACATCAATACCTGAAACACTGTGTGATTTCGTAATCAATCTGTCCACAATACTTAGTGTAAGAAAATCACAGCAGAACATACTCACTAGTCAGGTGACCTGTGCAAAACAGTTCTTGCTAAGTAGGTTACTCATCTCTTGGTCGTGGACAATGTAAGCTCTGCTTGACCACTCGTGTTAATACAGGATCTCTAAATGGCTCAGGCCATAAACCAAATCATAACCCAATTCAGCCAGCCAGTGAGCGCTTTGCTCCAGAAACACAACGGGGTGGGGGTGTGATGAGATTGGGAGCCGAGCTAAAATTTCAACAACCTTTTGGCCAAACTTGTGGCCAGAATGGCAGACTCCAGGCCCTTTCGACATCTCCCTTTCATCCAACCACTGGCTACGCCCCAGATCTGTCTTCCACCATCATCGTCTCAGCCCAGAGCTGACCTCAGTCTATACGAGACCATACATACACAAACTACACAAACACATACATAATTGAAAAAAAAAAACACAAGAACTTCATTCAACCTTCATAAATTCAGTTGTTTAAATTAGATTTAGCTGCATTTGAGTGTCATTGACTATTTTTTAACATGAAGTCACTCTGCATCACAATCACAGAACTATGTTGCATCATGTCCAGAAGTCCCTTCACTGTACTGTCTCCTCCCACTTTCCATCACAGTGAAGACAGGACATGAGACACAAACTTTAGTATACTGTCAGGGGTTAAGAAGAGTGGTGATAACAAAGAATGTGTAAAGAATGCTAAAACAAATGTAGTTTGCTGCATGGCGAACATACAAACCCAGAACAGACCAAAGAGAGACGTGAGGAGAAAGCATTACAAAACAGAGAGCAGAAGAGCAAAGCAGAATATTATTTGCCGGGAGAAATGACGGCTAAAACACTGTAAACCTGTCCTAATGGATGACAACTGGATGACAACCAAGAGTGTCTTACGGAATTATGCCCTGTGGTGTTGGCAGGTCAACACAACCCCCTCTGTCCCCTCCACATGCAAACCCCTTTATCCACCCATCCAACCATCCATTCATCTATCCACCCTTCTATTAGTCTATCTATCCATCATTCTGTCACTCCATCTCCCCACCTCTCTATCCTTGCATTCCTGATCTCGGTGGCCTCCAACAGGGCCCTGCACGCCACTACAGGAGCTGCCAAGTTAGCAGAGAGTTGTTAGCGCTGCGCTAATCCAGGCCAGTGGTTTGTTTAATCTGGGAGGTATTTGAGACGCTGGACACTAGCTGTCCAAAAAGGAGATAAAACAGAGGCATGGGCCATTTTGTTTGTAATAAAATGCAGATGAACAACTGTATCATCATATACACATTATTATATTTCTGTTGTATGTTGTTGCCTTATCAATTGTTTGCAACCTCTAGTGATCTTGTGATCTATTTATGACTGTTTGTTTTGTTTTGATTGGGAAGATCATCTACACTCCTACAAGTTTAAGTTATTTTGATATGTGGCATTTGGGGCACAACTTTGCCTCACTCATATACAGTTGAGTTTGTTTCCAAACACAAGAAATATTGTTATTGAACTGTTGATCTGTCTGTTAGAAAACTACATTTCTGTTGACTATATAGCTATTGTTTCACAGACCGAACAAGAGGTAATGTTAGGTCAGAAACGTTTTTGTGTATAAAAAAGTTTGCAATGTTAGGTCAGAAAAACTTTTGTGTATAAGCTGCCAACATATGTTGGTAAACTTTGCTGCTTTAGTCTGGAGCTAAGTTCCACATCTATGATGTGGAAAACAAGAAGAAGCAAGAAAGAGACAGAAATTATTTATTATTCCCACCAGAAAGACAGAAAATCATTATTTTATAAAAGCTTTTTAAAAAGTCATACACATCATATTTCACTCTCTGATGTTGCTGTTGCCATGGTAGATGCCCCAGTATTTCTTAGTCCCATGAATCAGGGCCTTAACGGGGTCATTTTAATATTTTCTGGCACAACTGTACTACAAACACTAATGAACTCATTAAAAAGGTAATCATAGGACATTTCCAGAAGTCATAAAAAGCCAAAACCAAGGTACAACCTGACTTCTTTCAAAAACAGTGCTTACAACTCACACTTTTTCTCCCTGTTTAATAGGTCTATACACTCTATCGATCCCAATGGGGGAAATTCAGTCTCTGCATTAATCAGTCTGTAAATTAGTGACACACAGTGAACACATTTGAGCTAAAGCACAGTCAATCGCAGGGGGTGCCAGCTGTTGCGGCCACCGGGGCACAGTAAGGGGTTAGGGGCCTTGCTCAAGGGCACTTCAGCCATGGATGGGGGAATGGGAGGACGATTACCAGTCCAAGAACCCAACCAGTGGGCTATGGTTGGCCCTGCACAGCTTTAACACTCTTTCCAGGGTGTTTGGCACTCGTTTCAGATGTCAGATGTTCAGATGCAAGGCAAAAGACAATATCTGACAACATTAACATCTTTTTTTCCCCTTTTTGTGAGCAGTCTATTACATAGGACTAAACCCCTCCATGAGATATTACAGTCGCAGTCCTCAGGAGGCCAAACGCCGTTGTGTTCATTCCAAAGATATGTCTACACACAGTACACACAAATCTGCTGCAGTCCATGCTCAACCGGGGCCAATCCCTTAAAGGATGCAATTAAAATTTGACCTGTCAGATGAACCGTGATGAAAGTCCCCTCAGTCACCTCAGCTCGTTTGGAAGCTCACTGACCCAGACAGGACATAAACAGGAGCGGGTTAAGGACATAGAGGTTTATTCGAGCATATGAACACCACTGGTCAAAACAACAGAGAACTATCAGAGGAAGACTGGAATTAATGAATGCTCATGCATTTATAAAAACTGACCATTAAGACTGCAGACGGAATACCTTAAAATATCTCAATCATCTTTTTAGATGTAAGACAATGAATTTATAAATCGTGATTCACTGAACTGCCTAACACAGTTTAGATAAAAGATGAACTACATTACAATGGCACAAACAAAGTATCAATTAAGACAGCATAGACTAAACACATCTCAGCCTTTAATTTGACAGGCCTTGTCTTGGTCTCCAAACTATTTTTAATCAGTTATGGACCTAGGCTACTGGTTACTGGCTTAGGGCTTCAAACCAATTGCTTTCCAGTTCGACCCCGGACCCGTACATCCAGTAGAGAGTAGCAGGAAGCACATTGCTCTGGCTTAGTGTGTGCTGCATATATTTCACTAATTCACGATTAGGATAAATGCAGACACAAAATTTCCCTCACGGGATCAAAAGAGAATATAGTTATATACTATACAAAACTAAACTTGCGGGCCAGGACTTGTGTCATTCAAGCACTAACATTACACGTTGTGTTTAGCAGGTTATCAGTTGGGCATGTATACACTCTACCTGCACTGAACAACAGGAGCATACCACAAGGACTTAACACAAAGCTTTATGCCAGCATTTAAAGCCAAATACAAGCACCACTTGTGCACAGGCCCCAAACAGGGAGTTCAGACTTGTGCTCATGGAAAATGTGCAAATGAACACAACAGCCATCTTGAGTTACAGAAGACGGTAAGTGCTGTACTGTATAAAAGCTGGAGAAAGCAGCCTGTGGTTGACCAAGCAGCATTAAACAAACCACAGCAGTCCAGTAAATGAGCTGGTCTAGTTAGTTAACCACAAGAACCTGAACAGCCAGTAGTAGTAGGCTGGCCACCCGTCCACTTCTCAGTGCATCTTGGGTTCATATATAAATGTTTTATGTTTTATGTCTGCCACGTGATTCATTGGCAGTAACCAAATATAATTTACACTACCTAATTAAATTGATTCACAGAAGCAAATGATGTTGGGGTGTTATTTTCTGTGAAGAGATGCTCAGATCAGCAAAAACTGTACAGAAAAGGGCTACTGGTATATGTTGTTTGCATGTTTCACTCATTATTTGCTCCCCCCTTTCACCCTCTACTGGCTATTAATAAAATGAAGAAAATAACATAAGTTGCGCTCTTTTACAACATTGCCGTTGATCATACATATAGCCTCTCACCCTTCCGGCAGAGGCACGAATATGTGCAGACTCGCCGACCCGATTTGACCATGAGTGGAAGTGGTCAATAATTTATAATTTGGTAATGTGATGGCCCCTCGCAAGCAACTGCAACACCATATTGACTTACAATGAGGTAGGTTCATAGTCTGACTCTGGCCTCAGTACCCCACAAAACACACTTGGGCACACACTTCATTCAGATGTAACAGAGAAGCCATATTGGGCCATGAGAAGATTACTTGGCACCATGCTTAAAGTCCATGGCTGGACTTGCACGTGTGACGGTATGTACCTATGCTCACTGTATGTAAGTAAACGTACGACTGGTGAATACATTAGCCTGTGACACAGAATACTACACTGTGTGAATACATGGATGTACTGAGAAACATTTTCTTAAGGAATGCATGAAATAGGTTATACAACAACGGAATACACAAAGAGCCCTTTGCCAAGTAGCTTTGGCCTTTACGGAGATAACGCCTATGTTTGACCTTTGGAAATTCTTTATCAACTTCAGACAGACCACATAGGCTACCGTTTAAAATTTATTGTCCAATTACTCTAAAATAAGTGAAAGGAGCTTTGATTCATTAACATGGCACAAAACCACAGTTTACAGTATTAAACCAATATCCAACCAAGATGGCAGTGTGTGGCAGTGAAATGAACAGTAGAATACAGTTGTAAGCCTATATACTGCACACCACCCCGCTCCATTCCCTCAATCCTGGGAATATCCTCTGACTATGCTATAGCGCTATGGTGGAAGGCTATGTTTTTGCTGTGTCTGCATTGTCTGAGGTCAGTGGTTATTTGTTTGCCAGGTAGGCAATGATCATGGCCTGACTGATTTGGTGTGGTCCACAGTCAATGTCAGCTGGAATGCCCAACACCATCTCCTTTAGACCAGACTATTTTTAGTCTAGTTAGAGCACCTAAAGACTAAAGCTTGAGAAGCAAGCTGTCTTTGTTCTCTGTTCCTGATTTTCCCAACATTGCCTGACTGTGTCTCCCTTGTATCAACAATTACTGTACTCTCTGCATAATACCATTTGGTGTACCCCACCAAGTAAACTGGTAAATGTGGTATGGTGCTTCTGTTTATGTAAATGTTTGGATTTAACCAGGTAACGTCTATAATATTCTAATTATATTATTATTATTATTATTATTATTATTATTATCATTATTACCATCAGGGCTACCTGCTGGTCTCACCATATAAAGAAGCACCAAATCTGAGCTCAGCATTGCTCCATGTATGAAATCATATGTCGGTTTCATATAATGGTTTCAGACTCAGAGAATATTCCAGAACTAAAGAGTAATGTCATTTAAGATTTTCGGATAGTTTACACTATGAGCATTCATGTGACCGTTTGCAATCATGTTTCTGCCCTGTTAGAGGCTTTAAGATACTGTGTGTTGGCATGAAGGGAGGAAACTCAACAGGCAGTATATTCAAACATAAAAGGAAGCATAACTGATCCTTATCAGGGCATCGGACGGACGATATGGTTTTGACAGATACTGTAATGACATCTGTACATGTTTGTTTGTTACGTAGTTTATTAAAAAATAATTTAGATGTTGTTTAAAAGCTTGAAACTCCTGTTAAAAAAAGACTGCATGGGAAATTAACACAGCCGGAATTAAATAATCAGCAATATTTTATAGGCCTAGGCTATTGATATGCATTTTCATAGTCTCTTAATTACTGTAGCCTACTTTCCAAAATTTTAGCAGGTGGCCGCCGTGTCACAATAAAACGGGTATTAAACTTTTCAACGATAGCTTACTTTGGTGATTAATGGACAATATCAGGGCCCGTACACAATGATCTGTATTTGTAACCTTACTTCACAGACACCGGCTGAACCCGTGTGATGCATGGTGACTCGGATGTGATAAATAGGACACAAATCATTTTCCTCTGGCGACGTTGCCTATTTTATTTTGACACTCCAACAGCCTGGGTATATATGAATCAGTCGGGGGAAAAGAGCAAAGCAGACATGTGGATTATAGCCCACAAAAAGGTTTTTCTACATAAATGAAGTCGAAAGGGTGGCTGGAAGCCTCGTACTTAATCACACAGACTAGCTGTAGGTTATCCTATTGCAGGTTTGCTGTAGGCTGCTATGCTGAACAATAATAGACTGCAGAAGCAACGTTCCCCTATGCCATCACCACCTGACAAAACAGTGAGATGTCGCCAATTTCATTCATTGTTAAATGATGCGTGAACACAAGTTATTCTTATTTTGAATCGGAGTCGTAAACTGAACAAAGGCGGCATAATATTTGCACCCACCTTTGTCATGTCGCGGCAGCGCGGAGATTGATTGAACAGCCGTTGTCCTCGGCGGGCGGCTGGGTTTGTGGTTGTCTCGCCGGCGTCCCGCAGTTAAAACTGAAATCTTCCTACTTTTTACCGTTAAAACGGATGCAGTGTTAGATTTCGGCAACACTGCACTTAAACGCTACCAGATCTGCAGAATCGAACAAGCTTGCTGGAGCGACTGCGTTTTGAGTGAGCCACAGCGCGCTATATGCACGCCAGGTCGGTACTGTCAGCGGTGCTCCAAGACTCCTCGTGCGCAGACAGACTGGCATGACTCCCCAATCGTTTTCAGTGGTTGGCCACTGCGCGACCACACACGCGCGCGCGCGCACACACACACACACACACACACACACACACACACACACACACAC
>JAGFZM010000223.1:667119-688496 GCA_017657215.1 Limnothrissa miodon
CACACACACACACACACACACACACACACACACACACACACACACTGGATGGGGGTTGACGACAGTGTATAAAAAAGCTGCGATTATTAAATTGGGGATTAGAAACTAGAGACTTTGGGTCGAGGATCAGTTTTGATAACACATCCTAGGAGTTATGAAATGCGAAGTACCATAGGCTACATGTTTTTGCTGTACAGTGAAGGCAGGGATTCTTTTCGGCACACAATAGGCCACTGTGATGCAGTGAATTTGTGTCTGTCACTTGAGAAACCATCCAGTCATGCACTCCCTATACAGGAACTTCTAAACTGGAAACAAACATTATTTGAAGAAATGATGTGGCAACTCAATGGCATACACCACATACGTTTTTCATTTTGAAATATAAACTTTAGGAGGCTATAATGCTTCAGTATGTGATGCCATGTAACAACAACCTAAGAGTATAGGAATCGGCATCTTATTTTCTTAGTCTTCCATCAACCTGAAATTCTAAATCAGGCCATTTCCTTATCTAGTTAGAGCAGCTGGTGGATCTTTTAGGTTAAACATGCTGTCTCTCTCTCTCTATGCACTTTATTGTAAAAAAAAAAAAAAAACTCCTGCTCAAAGGTATAGCTCAAAGTCTTGTGTAAGGTGTATCAGAGAAGAAACCATCCATTGATGGTCAATATGCAGACAGTGACTATAGATGATTGTTGACTAGTCATACAATTTGAGATTTTAAACTGAAAAGTAAAGTAGGCCTACAGTAAGGCAAAGTACAGTAGTTTAAACTCAATATTTCTAGATCTGAAAGTATGCCAGTGGTTATTTAAAGGAAGGAGGAAAGTTTGGAAGAGCAAGATTGTTTTACTTCTATTGACATGGCCTCAAGGCAAACTCCTCTTCCGCAGAAGAAAAAAGTCTCACTTGAAAAAAAAACTATTTGTTTCCTCTCCCACTCATCTGAGTGATGTGATGTGGACTGAAGAGGAGAAAAGTTGCAGCCTGAACACTGAACCCCTATCACCACCACTCTTATGAGCCTAGAGGTATGTGGGACTCACAGATGTGTGCATGGTAACATGGAAAGAAACAGGAAGTGTCACCCCCCCCCCCCCCCCGCCCACCAGCGATATCGTTACGCATTTCCCACACCAGTGCACCGCTAAAGACCAACCCAGGGATTACAGTATCTTAGGGTCATAATGTAGTCTTTTGTTTTCCTTCCAAATGCCTTGGTATGACTAGGGGGATGTAAAGAGACTGGAAAGAGCATGCACAGATCCTACTCACTTAGGCAAAGAGTGAAGTAAGAATGATAAGGTCCACGCACTGTTAAGTGCTTTTAAAAAGTATAACGCACAGCCAAACCTTTTAGTCAATTTCTTTAGGTGTGGGAACAGGGTTAAGGTATAGTATTCCAGATGGGATCTACAAAATGAAGGAAGACTGGAGGGGCACACTGGTTTAAACCAGGGCTTGACATTAACTTTTTTGCTCACTGGCCAATGCCCACTGGCCAACTGAAAAATAACAGATTCAGTAGGCTACAGCTGAACTCATTCTGTTATTAAAAGATGTACATTAATAATAATACCTGATAATAGTACACATAATAACACACTAAAATGAGAAATGTTCTGAGTTGCTGTTTTTTTTTTTTATTGGACCCAATTATGGGCCTTTATCACACCTCAACATTCTGACGTTCCATGACATCATGGGGAGGTAAACCGAACATTCTCTCATTGAAATGCACTGAATTTTCCCCCGTTTCTGACTTGGAAAAAATGTCTAAAACTATACTAAATACATTTAAATTCACACTTTCCGAAATAAATCACATGACAAGACCATGAATTTGTAAAAGCCGAAGGGATATCCATTGTTAGGATAATAGGGTTTCATGATCTGCACAAGCATGTAAAACCAGCCTAAAAAACAGCCTCACCCTATGCTAATAAAACTGTTAGAGCTAACAATTTTAGTTACTACCCCCATCCCTTGTGAAAGTGCACTCCCTATTGACTGTGTTTCTCAACGGGGGCAACAGTCTCCCCAGTGAGAGCCTGGACAATGCTAGTTGAAAAGGTGGGCGCTCAACCGAAAATAAAAGACGATGACGTAAAACTCGCCATGCACTTCCATGGGCAAGGTATTCAATTAAACGTTAAAGAAGCAAAATGAAGATGTTTGAATATGGTAGCCTGCAGGCTAATTCTCAGGTCTACTTATGAACATATATATGGGATCTAAAAAGGTTTTAGACAACTATAGGATTTTGACTGGGCTCTTGTTAAGGCAAATACACACTCTGGCTGTGTCTACAGATCTGACGGAACACGGTGAGATAACTGCTTTCATTAAAACTAAAAGCTCAGTTTATCGCTAAATTCCCGCTAGCATGTTAGCTGACAACGCTAGGTTACATTACTAGCCTGTTTACCACAAGCTAAAACGGTTTTCTGTGAATTGCACAGATTGCCTCTGTGGTTGTATATTGTGTAATATAAGAGTGATTCGATTAAACAGAAACTATAAAAGGTTAGATAACATGTTGATAAAGTATTAAAAGACACGTCTGAAAAGGTCAAACCTTCAAAAGCAGGTTTAGGAATGTTGGTAATGTTTGCAAACGGTAGAATGATCTGCCTGGTGCATGAAAACCATGCTTGTACAAATGACCAAACTTAACACGGTAAATACAGACATATGACAAAACAAAAATGTAAATACCTTATTCCTTAAACATCCTAGATTCTCTTCTTTAAGTTACAGCAAAGATCTTTTAGAAACTTCTGGTTACAGTCAAGAAAAAGCTGAAACAACTTCTAAAATGTCCCTAGGATTCTAAAGTTGTCAGTTGTCATGGCACTTTAGTCTTTAACAAAGATTCTAGTGCGGCTTTGAGGACCATGCTGCCTAGCTTTCTTTTATTTGATTTTCAACTCGTCTCATGCAATTATTAGTTTTAGTGTAGGTTATCTTATGCAGTGGGAAGAATAGCAACAGTTATGGTGGCCCTGAAGAGCAAACCATATTAACAAATAACTAAACACAACAACAAATTGAGAAACACAAATTCATAAACAACAACAAAAATAATTGAAGAATCATAAAAACAAATTGAGAAACACACACAAAAAAAGAATCACTAAAACAAATTGAGAAACACAATTACATTAAGAAACCGGAAAGGGTAGGTACCAGTCAGCAACAGGAGACATCACTGATTGGACCTGTGGCTTTGGACTTGGCAGCGATTCCAATGAGGGCATAGTAACGAGTCCATAGCAACGGGTATTTTAAGCGACTTTATGAGCTGTTAGCTGGTGATTTATCTGACAATATACAGTTAATGTTGCTGTGAAGCTAGACACTGTTAGTGAAGTTACCAACTAAACCAAATAACAGTTAAGACGGTTAACAAATAGGTTCATTTTTGAATTGTGATATGTCTACGTGAATCTATTGAAGCTGTTGTTTGTCTAGGCTACTTGAAGCTATTGAAATAAAGTCAAGTTTATCACAATATTTTGATTACACTTGAGCATATCCAGTATCACCTCGTAGGCCTATGTCCTGAATCAAAATATTCTCGAATAGACAGCTACCTTTCTATAAGTCAGCTTGAATGAATTATTTAATTGATTCCCTCGCGGACCACTAGAGGTCACAAGCGGACCACACTTTGAGAAACACTGAACTAGAGTGCCTTTAGACGAACAGCCCGTCGTCCAATCAGTGATCTCTCCTGTTGCTGACTGGTACCTACCCTTTCCGGTTTCTTAATGTAATTGTGTTTCTCATTTTGTTTTTGTGCTTCTCAATTTAGTTTTTGTGAGTCTTAATTTATTTTTGTGTTTCTCAAAATTGTTATTGTGATTCTTAATTTGTTTTAGTGTTTCTGAATTTCTTTTTTGTGATTCTTAATTTGTTTTTGTGTTTCTCAATTTTGTTGTTGTTTATGAATTTGTTTGTGTTTCTCAATTTCTTGTTGTGTTTAGTAATTTGATAATGTGGTTTTCACTTCAGGGCCACCATAAAAAGTAGGCTAGGCCTAAATTGTATTGATATAATTAAGACAAGGTAAAGCAAGGCAAGGGGACCTTATTTATGGAGCACATTTCATACACAAAGGAATTTTGATGTGCGGCCCCAAATAAAGGCAATTAGCCTACAGTACTCTATGAAGATAAAAAAAAAACACACACACAACAAGATTAAGTTAAATGTACACAATGTTAACAGAAAGATAAATGAATAGTGACTCATTAGGAGAAAGCATCTGAATACAGTTTGGTTTTTACTGAACTTTAAGTCGATTTGAAACCGAGAATAGTAGGGCCATTTTTTATGTCTTTAGGAAGTTGGTTCCAAAGCTGAACTGCTTAGTAGCTGGAAGCTGCTTTCCAAACTTAAGGCAAAGTCATAAGGTGACAAAGGAAAGTCACATTCAAGTCAAGTGTTTTTTTTTATTATTAATGAATGACCCTTTTATTTCAAATGTGTAACAAACAAACAGAAACACACACAAATAGATATTTGCACTTTTAACACACTTTGAAAGGAGTGGTAGGAAGTTTACATTTGTTTTAATACCACCCCTCTTCATTCCATCTTACAAATGTTCTATGAAGCAAATACTCTTTAATCAACCAAAAAATATTTGGCACTACTTCAAGCAGCTACTACACATTATTAGAATAATCTATACTTAACAAAAACACATACTTTTGATATTGTACATACACATTATGGACAATATCTACAACTATATGTACATACACCCATATACACATGAATTTATACCTATACTTCCCCTTGTATTCATATACCCCATCCACATCACCCCCACTAACCGTTCTGGGAGTGGCTTCATGTCCCTGCATCATTCACAGCAGCACAATGCCCATCCCAGCCAGCAATCAAGACACATTCTCATCCCTGTATCGCTCAAAGACTATCGCTCAACTGCCTGTTTATACTTTTTTTTTTATTGATTTAAACTTAAACATTGCTTTAACTCTATGCTTAACTTATTCCATTGTCTTACTCCACAAATTGATATATTGAAACTCCTCATAGTTGTTCTACTCATAATCCTTTTGAAATTAAATTTACTTCTCAACCCATAATTATTATTGTCATTTCAGCCCTATAGCCTACATAGTATAAAGTGAGATAAGACAATGTTCCACCATGGATCCAAGTGGTGCTACATTAAGATAATAACTAAGACATTGGGACAGGCTACCCACATAGCAAAGTTTTACTGGGCCACTACATTTTTGCCAGTCTCTGACAGTTGAGCCAATTCTGGCTGGGCCGTCGGCCCAGAAGTGGCCTAATTGTGTAAAGCAGACTGTTATTAATTTCAACGGCCCAATTCTGGCCCATATACTGTGAAATGACGCTCGCGGTTTCTGATGATTGTTGCCAATACCAGCCTTTTTACCAGCCAATTTGGCAGCATAATACAGGTGTACATTCAGTTTAGTACTGTATTAAGCAGCAGAAGGTGCTTCAGGAGTATATTGGTAATTAAGCAGAATGTCTATTGTGCATATATTGTCAGATCAGTATGGCAGCATAACATTCATATCTTCAGCAGTGTTAGTGCAACAGTTCTGATTTGTTCAGCAGTCTCACTGTTTGAAGGAAGAAGCTCTTCCCCATTCTGGAGGTACAGGCAGCTATACTTCTAAACCTTTTCCCTAATGGCTGTAGGAAGAAAAGTGTGTGGTGTCTTTCACAATGCTTGAGGCTTTGTGCAGACAGTGTGTGGTGTAGAGAGTAGGAATAGAGGTCTCTATGATCTTCTCAGCTGTTCTTACAATCTTCTGCAGGGTCTTTGTCTCTGCAGCAGACGTTACGTAGAATCAAATAATGTCTTGAAACTGTTTGCAACCTAGCTCTGTGCCTTTCAATAAAGTCTTCAATATCAATCTTAAAATAACTTACTTCTGTAGTGAGACAAATGTTAATTTTCCTCTTAGCTTGCAAAGACCACTTTCTATCGCTAGCTGCTGTAAAAATATGTGTTCGTTTATGAATAGGCTAAATGATTAATAAATAGCCTAAGTTTATTTTAACATTAACACTACCAAAAAAAGCACTTAATCTAATGTGACAACCAACCAACTCGCCAAGGCGATATGGTAGCAATCTGGTGTTTCAGTTAATGTTATAGATGAATCTTAATTGCTGAATTGAAAGTTGGAGTTAAAAAGTTTTAAAGTTCTGCACACAGTAACCTTTATAATTATGTTATCAACCTTTATAGTTATGAAATTAACTAGAAAGTTTGCTAGCATTAGTTTGTTAGCTAATTAGAAATTGTTGCTTAATTTTACAAGCTTATGATAATCAGACAAATGAAAACATTTAATTACCTCATCCACATATCCACCCTCTGTTTAACAATCAGAAAGGAATGTGATGGAACAATAATTTATCACATAATTGTGAGCAAGCCTTCCCAGGAGGCTCAGGAATCAATTGAGGCGCAGCACTCTGCCTGCATTAAGAAACACTGCTCGGATGGAAGTTGCCGTTGCTGGTAGTAGGCGTTTTGTCTTTGCCTGCGTTCCATGCTGAGGCATTGCTAGGTAAGCTAGCACTGTTAAGTTTATTGTTTGTTTTTCATATTGTAGAGCTGTAGTAGCCTATGCTGGGCCGTGTTATCAGTTTAAGCTAACAAACAAAGTTTTGTCTACTTAATGAGCGACAAGGGGTTGTTGTGAGTAGCTTCTAACTTTACGGTGGGCCTGAAAGATTTAGTATGGTTTGTCATGGTCTCATAGCCCCACTTTATGCTGTGTGATTGCGTCTGCCTTATCTTTATGCTGTGTGAGTTTGTCTTGCCTTATCACCCCCACATTCGGCTAGTGCATCTCTTCATGTCCATTAAGGTAGGCGATAAGTAGCCTTGCTGAATGTTTGTTTATTGGTAACCACAGTAGTAGGAAAGCCACCATAGAAGTTACCAATATACTCTTACCAATCATATACTTACTTACCAATATACTTACTTACCAATATATTTGACACAAATTCAACATAAAATTACACAAACTGTGTCAGAAATCCAATGACACAAGAAATCTTTTACTGTTTAACACTTTGTCTTTAGAATCTAGCTAGCTAGCTATCAACCAATTTCTGAATGCTGAAAGTCCAGCCTTAATTTTTTGAGGAGGCACAACTGTCCAAACATGCCAAATTAAGGTCAGGGCTAAACTGTGCATGGTCATCAATTACAGAGGCTGGTCTGTTCACTGACAGGACAGGTGGGGAACAGCTGCCCTTCACTCTACAGTTGCGTGTGTGTGTGTATTGGTGTGGGAGGGGGGTGGGTGGGTGGTAGCAGCAGGGGCCAAAGGGCAAGCGTGAAAGGGTGCCAAAAGAAAATGGGGTGAACTGGGGCAAGTGGAAGATTGAAGAAGTAAACAGCGAAACACAGGAAGCAAAAAGTACATGTACAGTATGCATGAGTCAAATAGTCATTAGGATCTTGACAGGAAATACATCATAATGCATTACAACATCTGTAAATAGAACATACAGGAATGACAAACTATTTTTTAAAGAATATCAATGATATTGTACACAAATGAGCCAGCAAAGTGTTTTATTTTTTATAGTTTATACACTCTTTGCATCTAACCCATCATGCACTGCACCTTTATCTCAAAAAGTAGTAGACAGACCAGATCACCAGATTGTTTTATTGCCATTTCCTGCAGAGGGTCAGTGGGTCTTGTAACTTATTACAGTAGATGAACTGAGCAGAGCTAATACTGATGGACCTTCTCAAGAATTCTTCCCTCTCTCACACACACTTGTCCATTGTTTAGACAGAGCTTTTTCTGAAAAGAGAGATCACTGTATTTTATTTAAGAAACATTCACACCAATAGCAATTTAAAAAGTAAATGTTAAATATGCAAATAAAGAAAAGAAAAGAATTCTTGAAAATATAAACTGGAATTTGAACCATTGTTTCAAAGTTTGGGATGTCAATTTGGGTTGAGTTTTGATTCAGGGAGCGTATAGCACAAAAAAAATAGATATTTATTTAGTAAAGTGAAAAATCAGCCTGACTAGTGGACCAACAAGCTAACCTGATCATCCCAGCTCAAAATGCTGAGAAGTGTTTTTTTTTTAATATTTTGCATCAGTGTATTTTCTGAGGTAGTGCTGACTGAATTTTCTGTAGCGTGAAAACGTTTGTCCGATCAATCAGCCCCTTTAGTTACTTGCTTAGGTGAGGCCTCTTCTGTTTTTCTGACAGAATACTGACATTTCGAGAAGTGATCCAATGTGGACATACCTTGCACACCAATACATTTTTCAAAGGGGCCTCAGTAAGTAAATCTCAAAGTTTGTATGTATCAAATATCCAAACAATTGAATTTCATTCATGTCTCCCAAGCTTCAAGTATTTCTGAACTGAAGCTCAAATTGTTATTATAGCATTATGCATCCTGTATCAAACTACTACAGTTCAGGATTTACTGAATTCATGTTGTGACTTTGTAATATATTTAGACGTGAGCGCATGTGAGATTTTAGTGATAGCATTCATGAGCCGCTACACACACACATACACACACACACGTGCACATGCACACATTCTCATACTTACACTTACTTTACCTACACTAGGGGTGGGCGATATAAACGGTATAAACGGTATGCGATATAAATTTGGCCAACGATAGAGATTTTGACTATACCGGCCTATCGCGATAAGTCATTATGTCATCAAAATGTGTCACGCCTACTAGAACGTGAACCACTGAGCTATATGGCTCAGTGACGTGAACATGTGAGAATAAGTAATTTGTGTTTACATGTTTCCAAAAGTTACCTGTTGTACTTGAAGTTAGCTGAAATATCAGCATGTTAACATTTTGTTATTTAAGAACAGTGAAAGGGAAAGCAATGTTTTGCACTATAGTGACATTTCATTTTAATATTTACATTGCCACATTACATTCAGGGCTCGAAATTGCAACCATTTTGGTCGCATATGCTCCCGAAATTTCATCTATGCGACCTCAAATAAATATTTGGGCGCATTGGTGCGACTGCATGAAATTGTTGTAATGCGACCTGTTGCATACCTCCCAAACTGTACGCATTTTGCGCAGCAGATATGCATTTAAACATCAAACTGCGGTGTACGATTTATCACTTCTTAATAGCCTACGGCATTGATTGATTAGTTCAGCTCGCGCACTAGGTAACTGGTACGCATCGGACAGCAACATATGCTGGAAACGTGCTTGACTTGATAACTCCAAATGCGCAACAAGAAAATAATTGAGAAAAAGTAAAAAAAAGAAAGTAACGAACTTTGATTCCATCTTCATAATGTTGCTGGTTTTACAAGGGAGGACGGCGCTAAACCTCGTTTTAAAGGTAACGTTAATTGAGAATGGAAATTTGATTAAGGCTGTCAGAAAGCTATATTTACGCAAGTGCCTGCGGTAGCCCAGTAAGAAAAAAACACGACGAGAAGTAGGATGATGTGTGTGTGCCTTGCAGGTTAATAATACACACGTTAGCTGAGGGGAAGCAAATCAAACAACGTTTAAACACCTTAGAAGTTCCTGACGAATTAGCCTATCAAGATCAATGACCATGCCTACGTCCTTCTAAACGGCTTAATCATGCGTTTTGCATAGTTCGCATTTATGATTTTGCTGTTAGCCATCAAGGAGCAACAGGCTAACGTAGAAATGCTTTCATTTCTAAACATAAGCCATTCTTTTATTAGACCATCATGTGCGCCTGTAAGCTGCAGTAATTAATGACAATGACAGGCTATAGGCTATTATAGGTTAGGCCCATAACTAATGCCTAATGCGCCTGTTGCGTCACACTGTGCCGCCGCAGTAGCCTACTGTAAGTAGCTACTCAATTTTTTTCCCCAAGGTTGGCAGGTATTAATTTCTCAAAAAAAAAAAAAAAAATGTTAACAGTAGTTTCAAAGTAACATAGTAACAAAGTTTCCTGTTCTTTGTTTTTTATATCAGCATGTTTAGATTTTGTGTTATTTAAGAAAGTAAAAGGGAAAGCATTATTTTGCACTACAGTAATGACATTTCATTTGAATGTTTACATTGCCTAGTTTTATACCTCATGGAAATTGTCACTCACAAGGTTTTCTATAATTACAGTTTTTGCACAATACATTTTATTGAAGTTACATTCTTGGTTGTTAGTAGTTTAGAAAACAACTTCCCAATGTCTTCACTATGTGCATAATAGTCCCTATTCAGAAACGGTTATTTTGAAATGTACATACCAAAGAATACCACAATATATATCGTCTACCGTATATGGTTGAATTTATACCGCAATATAAATTTTAGGCCATATCGCCCACCCCTAACCTACACAAACCCCACACACACTTACACCCAATACAAACCACACACACATGCACACACGAACATACACACAAGCTGGTCATCCAGTCCAGTGACCCTACACCTTGCCAACTTGGGCTAGCAGAGCAAGGAGATGAGGCACACGGCGAGCTTTGAATGAAAGAGAGAACTGTGTGTATACAGTGTGTGTGTGTGTGGGGGGGGGGGGCAATATGTACTTATGTGGATAGCAGGATGTGCCTCGGGATGCTTTTGTAAATACATGGTGGATGTGTTTCTAAATATGTGTTCAAATAAGCATTTGTGTGTGTGTGTGTGTGTGTGTGTATGTGGATGGGTCTGTGCACACACAAGCATACAATTATGGCTAGAGGTCACACCCTCTCCCAGTGGGGCCTTGTAAAAAATTAACTTTGGCATCCATGAGGATTTTCAGTCAAGAGGAGTTCAACTGGCCCACTGCAGATTGCAGATTCCCCCATGCCTGTGCATTATGGAAAACATCCAGACTTGTATACTTATTCAGAGTTATTTATAATTAGACTCTATCTATCTATCTGTCTCTCTCTCTCTCTCTCTCTCTCTCTCTCTCTCTATATATATATATATATATATATATAGGGTGTTAACATTGGTCATTTCCATACTGATTGTGTCATCAATCCATTTCAATATTTCGATCACAGCAAAAGTGTCTATAATAGTGTAGTCTTGTATGTATCTATCTGTCTGAATAGGGTGTTACAGTAACATGGGTTATTTCCAATCAGACTGAGTCATTATTTCGATCACAGTATCAATATTTTGATCACAGTAGTGTCTACTGTAGTTGTGTCTATAATAGTGCTGTCTTGTGTATGTATGCATCTATCTGTCTATCTATCTATCTATCTCTGTCTATTTTATTTTGTCTATTCAGATCGACACAAAGGGTTGGGGGGGGGGGGGTTGTTGGAGTGAAAAGGATGTTTCTAAGAATAAAGCAATGGGGATTTAATCAAAATTATTATGGACCAAATAATGTTCCTTAATCATTCTGTTGGTGAGTCATGCTGTTGAAGTTGATTTCAAGTGGCAATGCATCAGTAATGCTGACTGAATCTAAATCTGTCATGGTAATTAACTGATTCAGTGGCCTCTCCTATTTGCATTTTGCATTAACATGCAATCTGTGTCCCAATATTTTATCTAGACAGAGGATGAACACACACTCACACACACAGACGTGAACAATCCACTACCCATGACTGCATGTACAGTACAAATCTTGTTCGATTTAGTTCTTGTGATATTATACCACAAGAATGACAATGGAATATGGAACAGTACAAAACATGACACAGTTCGCTGAGCAGTCCCAGACCATCCCTAGAGGACGCCTCAAGAAGTCTGATGCACAGTGCAAGCCCAATTGTTAAGTTACTCTTACTTAATCAACAGTCCACAAAGCACAAGTAAATGATGACACTTGAGATGAGATTTGAGATTGACAACAATTAATAGTGGAGAAAGAACATTTAGATTATCGGACCATCAAGGGTTGTTATCACGGTTTGTCATTGGGACGGGTAGAACACAAATAGCCTACTGTGTCGTAAAATGGGTGCAGTTGATGAGAAACAGTGAACTCACCATGTTTGTGACGCTATTTTACGGAAAGGGCACAGCTTGAGTAAGAAAAAACCTTGTTTCATTAGGTTAAGTGACAATGTATCAGTCACCTCTCTCACTGACAGCAGGCATTAGATCCAACCAGATTAGTGTGGGGCATGTGATTGACAGAGGAAAGAACAACCTAAAGCGTGGAGTGTAGGCCTTAATAGGCAAAATAAAAACAATAGAAAAAGGTGTGCTCTAAAACTCTCACTAGTGAGATGGTCAGATACACTTTAAGTCTGTGGGGGCACCTTGAGAACAAAATGTGCTTTAGTGTTTCAGTGATTTGGAAATCACAGGTATTGGGTAACAGCCCAGCTCTTTGAAGCATGTTCAGAAAGAGAAGCACACACACAACGAGAGGCTGCTTTGCGATAAAAACAATAGCTATGCTGACTGATCCAGGATCAGGCTGCGAGACAAAGTGATGCTGAGCTCCGTTGCAGAGAGAAGAAAACCCATCAGATTTATACTGCAGAGTTCCATATCCCAAAACGACAAGTGTCTTTGTTAACACAGTGACACAAAATCACATAGCCCCATAGATAAATCCCTTTTCTACACAGTTTGAGCATATTTGTCTTTCCTCAGTTCATTTCTAAATTGTCAGTTGGAACAATGAATTGTGCTTTATTTTACTACCATATGATTTGAATTGTGAATGTTAATAATTAAAATAACTCACAACTGAATATGTACTATTCTTTTTATTGTTAGTCAGCCAGTTGGTTAGTTGTCAATTTTCTGTAACACTTGTTGGTGTAACTATGTTTTGTGCCCTGAATTAAAAAAGAAAACCCCTTATGTTGTCAGTTACCAATCCAGACCTCAGACGAAACTGTTTTCAGATGCTTTTTCCTAATCAATCACTTGTTTTTCTTTTTACATTTAGTCCATTTTAACAATTTTTATTGCAATATGTACTCTTTTTTTACTTTGTACATTGTTTTTATTTTGTACAGCACATTGAATATCCTTTGTGTATAAAATGCGGCATATAAATTATTTTGCCTTGCCTAATAGAAAGCTTCTTGGGTCATTTTAGATGTAGAAATAGACTATTGCCTCACATCATACCACATACCATGTTTAGATTTAAAAAAATGAATTATACTTGCCTTGCTTAGTCATTACATATCATTAGCAAAGCACTCCGGGAGGACAAATGGCTGAATAGTGAGTCTACGCATTTCTGTGGGTCTGACCACACCAGGGGCATCTGACTGCAGTGCACGCCTTTAGGACAAGCAGGGACGGATCCCAGCCGCTATACAGAGCAGAATCAGATTCACAGCAGCATGATGTATTTATTTTTGTCGCATAACAACAGCTTGAAGCTCATTTTCATGCTACACTGACACTAACAGCACAGATAATTGTCTCACAGTCATGCCGTTTGCCCAGAACTTCTGGTTTGGCTTTATATAACATCACACAGAGAAGTCCTTAACTCTTTTTAGATGGTGTAACTCTTCCATGCTTTGTATTGAATGTGCACCCAGTACATTGAAAAATGACATGAGGGGCGATTGTGTTTCTTTAAAGCGTTACTACAACTGAGAGTGACAAGAAGGATTAGGGGCCGTATTGACTAATCTATTTTTCCTGCAAAACAGATTCCTACACACCACCGTAATGAAATGGATCAAAGGAACCACAGGAGCCAAATAGGTCAGCTGAGATAAGGAAATTGCAGCAATATCAACCAGGATGCGGCAATTTTAGAGAAAGAAGCATAGGGAAGCAGGTTTTTTTGTGACACAATTGAATAATTAAAAAAGTAAATGAAATCAAATTGAAAAAAGCACATTATATATTTATTTATTCATTCATTCATTTATTTATTTATTTAATTACTTTTGTCACCAAAAAAATCCATTGCAGGGGACCCTTTAAAACTATCCTCTAGGGACGGTGCTGTATCACTGCCTATTTTAATGTGTTTTATATTTTTTATTTATTTTTCTTTATTTTTAGCCTCAGACTGTTATAAATTATGTTGAATTGTTGCATTTCTGAAGAAAAGTGGAATTAGGGAGAGTGAGTGAGTCAGTAAGAGAGGGAGTGAGTGGGTGTGTGAGTGAGTGAGTGTGTGGGTGAGTGAGTGAATGTGTGAATGAGTTAGTAAGCAAGCGGGTGAGTGAGTGTGTGAGTGAGCGAGTAAGGCTGATACACACGCTGGCCAGATTGCTCTCTGCATTGAGGCCTCTCTCCATGTGTTGGGTGTGTGTGCTGCAAATCTGGACACAGGCGGTGTGTGTGTGTGAACAGAGCGGACGCATGTGTGGGGAGGAGAACCCCTTGGGTCATCTCTAGATGATGTATGAAAACAGGAATGGGGACCTCTGTGTGTGTGTGTGATTGGGAGGGGTTGGGAGTAAGAAAGAAAGTGAGATGACAATGATTCGTGTGTGCTATAGGTATGTTTGTGTGTGTGCATGTGTGGGAGAGAGAAGCAGCAGAGAGAAAGACTATGGCAAAAAAAAAAAAAAAACTGGCAAAACTTGACAGTGTTTAGAGTAAGAGTCAGTGACAGTGTATAAGAAAGTATGTATATGTGAATACACATTGGATAGATGTACAATATAAGATAGAGAAGGTGTGTGTGTGTGTGAGAGAGAGAGCAGAAGAGGATAAGGGCAGGATCAGGTGAAAGGCTGAAAAAATCTGCCATTAATGTAATTGTTCTGATTATGGGGCATGGCCTGTTCTAGAATATACCTGTTACAAGTGACACGCGCACACACTCACAGAGATACACATACACACACACACACACAGGCACATCATACTTAACACAATTGAATTTCTTCATTTATTTGTCTGATATAGGTTTTGGATTAGTAATCCTCTCAGTAGAGGCTTATCGGAAGGACCACCAGGAGTTTACCATACTCTACACAGGGACAGAGAGAGAGTGTGTGTGTGTGGGGGGGGGGGGGGGGGGGAGTGAATATCACATAAAAACACAGAGGGAATCTGACCCTGATGAAGAGACACAATGTGAATGAATGAGAGGGAACATATTACAAGCTGACGAAGGGAGAGAGGGAATATGTTATGGGTGGGGAGGGGTTAAGGCAAGGGGATGACAACTATTTCTGTGACACACAAGGCCCAATTCTTAACCCTAGGCATAGTTATATCTGCGAGAGAAGCTGTGTATTGTGTGTTTTGTCCACATATTGTTGGTTTTATACACAATTGGTAGCAATAAGCAAGCTCACCTCCTCATGAATTGGTGTGGTGTGTGTGTGTGTGTGTGTGAGGGAAAGAGAGTTTGTGTATGTGTGTGTGTGTGTGTGTAAGTATGAGTGTGTGTGGTTAGGTTTGGCCAAAATGTATTCTGTTCATTATCAGTAAGTGAGAATATATCAATATACCATGGCTGATTCTTCACAGTTAATTATCACTCTGAATTTTTCACTCAGTTGACGGATGTGAACGTTCTATTACAAGCGACATTTGGTGGTTCTCTCTAGAGAACGTGTGCTAATGGAGTAGGGTGAATATGAAGCTCGGCATTTCACATACAAACAAGCAAGCAGGTACTACTGTAGCACAGGCGCAGCAGAGCTGATTTTACTGAACTTCAAACTCGTTAATTTACTGTTACAGTGCTTCAGAGTGTGAGAGGCGGAAAAACTGGAACTATTTCGATTACTTCAGATTAAATTAGATTAAACTTTATTCCTCCTGTAGGAAATTCAAGCATCCCATAGTATCCATCACAAGACACACCCATGATCTATACACACACACCCATGATCTACATACACATAGCCTACCTACTTACTTACTAATGTAGGGCTAAAGTTTTAACCATGTCAGTGATTATTAATGATTACCGGTATTCAGCATAAACTAATCCTTGTTAGAATCATAGTGCCATTTAGTCTGTGGAATGTGTTGAGTTACTTGTGTAGTGATGATTGCCTTGAAAATCTGCACATTATGTCCCCTTCTTAGACTTATTGTTAGCAAGACATGGGCCGTTGTTTTTAATAATAGTTTACGTCTGTGTCTCCTCTCTTGACGCACTTTTGTAGCCAGAGGATATAAGGTAGGATGGCCGATCTGGTCGGGTGCCAACACACAGGGGTTTGGATTCATGTCAAAGGTCATGTGGGCATAAAACTATAAAACTATAAACTATTTGTACAGGCTCTGGTCAGTTTTTGATTAAAGCATAATCTCTGTAAATGTTTGCTGCGGTCAGATTTACAGTTGACCATTAATAAATATTTCTGTGATTCAGCTCTGCCTGCTCTGGAAATTTCTATGAATCTTGAGAATTTTTACCTCAATATAAAAAAAATAAGATAAACGGGTGTGCCATTTAGGAAAAAAATAAATAAATAAAATAAAATAAGGTGGATGCTGCACACACACACATAAACAAAATATTGTATCCTTACAAAGATGCTATGTTTTTGATATAATGTCTGCAGGTGTTTACCTGAGAGATTGCGTCCACCTTTGTGGCAATGCGTAATCTTTTCCCTACAGGCTATTTAGAGATGGAGATAGAGATACTTTATTAATCCCAAAGGAAATTAAGGTGTCCAGTAGGATACATAACAAGACACAAGACAATGACATATGTACAAGTATACTAACCCAGCGCTACCCTACAGTAAATGAACCTATATATAGTTACACCTTTATTTAAAACTTTAATTTTGATTTTGACACAGGTCTGGGGTGTCTGAGTGAGCCATAGCTGTGTTTCATAATTATGTTTTAAAATATATTTATCATAACTTTTCCATTATGTAAATATAAATTAGTTGCCATTTTGTGTCACATGTGTTGAAACATGTGACAACAATGTGTATGAATACGTCATTATTTTGTGATATGCTTACATTGCATTAGCGCATGTGCTGGTATGCTCAATAACACTGAATAGCATCAATGCCAAGGTTGGTCTTTCACTGAAAGTCAGTGGTCGTTCATTCCACCTTGAATTTTCTTATCATATTTCCACTCTCAACTCATTTATGTTCAATTGAGTTGTATTTACAGTTATGTCATGTGGTGCTTCACAGTAGAGAGGACCCATCATAAACAGGGGAAAGGAAAAAAAATATTTGTGGCATGATTATATAGCATCATAGTTTTTCTCAGTTGCTTTGGTGCTTTTCTCAAATCACTAACCCTATTAGTTTCATTTCATTAGTGCATTTCTCAAAACAAATGGTGCAAACAGCAAAACCTAGTGGATAACCTTCAAGAGCATGTCACTTGCTCAAAATCGATAATCCATTCATCAAACGGAAGTATTCATGGCAATGAAACTGTCAGTGCCATTAAAATGAGAAGTCTTGACATCATCTTTATGAACAAGTTAGTCAAATGGCTGTCATCTTTTCATTACAATTTATTCTCTCAATATTTTCCAATGCAAAAAAAGGTCCTGAACTCTGTGACACTATACCTGAAGACAGCACTATACACCACTTGAACAGCCATTATCTACAATAAAGTTAGACATTGCTGTAGTTAGAGGAGTAAGTACAGGACACTGAATGCGTATGTTTACCCTTTTTTCTGTATAGACTGTTTATTCTACAGCATTGCGCAAAAGCACCAAACCAACTGAAAAAAAAAATGTAATAATCCCAAGCTACAATGCCCCATCATTAACTCAATGGTTTTACTGTAATAGAGAATCATAATAGTTAAAACATGACTGGTTATATTACTGTAATAGTGAAAAATAGTGTCCCGATCTGTGTTTCCTTGTCTGGGGCTGGGGATCAGCCTGGCAAAGTTTAGACACCTCTGGCTGTAGTTTGGCACAGCCTGAAGTTGAAGTGCATATCTCTGCGCCCCCTGGTGGGCAAAGGTGAACAGGGACAACATGCAAGCTGCAAGCCAAACTGCACTTCTAAAACGTCTATTGGACATCAACTAATCCTAATTGTGTGTGTGCGGTGTGTGTGAGTGAGAGAGAAAGCTCTTCCTAAATTAACAACTATTAGAATAATCACTTACTTTTAGAATAATCTTACTTTTTAAGCTGTTTCCTGCAAACACACAATCATTGGTATGTACAAAACAATTAGCCGTACAACACACAGCCACTATTTAAACAATCTTTTAAACAGTCAGTGCCATTTTCAATTGTTTGCATGGCATATACAAAAACCTTCCTACACACATCATTAACTGTAGACACAAACAAGCACACACAAGCACAATGTTTTACACACGACAAAAACACACATTTTGAAATCAATTGAGAATCAACAATTGAAATCTAATTATCATTACCCATATACAGTAGATGATAGATGATACCCAGATAGATGATAAGAACTACATCAATAAAAACACTTAAGACTCAAATAAATCCACACTTCACACACAGGAGAGAGTATCGCATACATGTTGTTTTTATTGTGTTAAACGGAGGGGGAGATGAGAGAAATCAATAGATGTGGGTGGGGATGGAAGGGGCCCAAAGGCTGTCAGAAAGTCTCAAAGAGACAGAGAAAGAACGAAAGAGAGAGAAGAAGAGATGGAGAGAACGCGAAAGGAGAGGTTTTTTGTTTGTTGATTAGGATTACTCTAAATCTTCATACTGTTGCAACATCAGATAGAGAGATTGACGGATACTTCAACAGATACTTCATCTATCAGCGTTGTCCATCACCTGCATTGGTTCATCTTACCCACACCATCCACCCGCCAAATGCTGGGGGTTCAGCAGGGGTGTGATCCTCTCCACCCCCCCTTAGCTACACCTCCGGAACCTCACCTACTGGTGCCCTCTCAATCCGTTCAACTATCACTCTCAATCTTTCTCTCTCTCCCTCTCTCTCTCTCTCTCTGTCCATCTCCCTCTGTCCTTATCTTTCTCTCCCTTTTGTATGTTGTGCAGCTTCCATTATGAAAGAGGGGCTGTGAGAGGTGGAAGTGAGAGATAAGTGCACAGTGCAAAAGGGGGACAAGCTTTCTACTCCCTTCTTTCCTTTCCTGACCATATGTTTGTTTTTCTGCCCCAATCCCCCCACTCCCCCACCTCCTCCAGCGCATTGGCCTGTCCACTGCCTGTTGGCACACTCCGGGACTCTCTCTGGCCAAGACATTAACACTGGCCTGGCAGAGCAACACAACAGTGCAGAGCTGGTGCTGACTTCTCCCAGAATGCACTTCCCCGGATTAATAGTTTCTAAAGGCTCTTTTTGACCCCCTCACCCCCACTTCCCTTTTCCCTTATCTGAAAACACAAATCAGAAATTATAGATGAAAATTTATTTATTTATTTATACTGTATCTTTTCATACCAAAAGCCCATAACCTTTTTTCACGACACGACAAAAAGTCAGTACATTTTTTTCCTTTATGATCTCTCTCTTTAAACAGTCAGGATTGAGGATTATTCTGTGAAGTCGCACTTATATCACAGCTATCAGCCACAACACAATTTTCACGCCTTGTGCGGATGAAAGAGTCGTATACAATGTTGATTGAGTTATGATTGGGCATCTGGCCTTCACAGCAGCCTTAGCAAAGACACTTGGGGTACCAAAGGCACAGCGAGGGCTTGACATGAGGGCACAGTAACATGGCGGTCCTCTACATTAGGTTTGTGTATAGCTATTAAGCAGACACAGCTATGGTAATAAACTTAGCATGCATTAACATGCGCACACACACACGCACACACACACACACACACACACTTTCATTTACACACCCACACACATTCACACATTTTCATATTCCTATGCGCACACACATTCCCACATGCACAGACACATTCACGCTTGCACACACATACACCAGTCTCAGCAAACACATTTTTGCTTGTTTATTTTTAAATATATATGTATGTTTATCCCTCCTAGAAAAAGGAACCTCCACAAAGAAGAGAGGAGAAACAGAGCAGAGAACATACGGTAGCTCAAGGTCTGATGATGACTGTATGACATAGCCAAAAGTGAGAGAAAGAAATTGTATATAGATGGATAGATAGATAGATATAGAGAGAGAGAGAAAGAGGGAAAGAGAGAATGTGAGAAAGTGAGAGAAGGAGAAAGACATGAACTTTTTCAAACAGTTCTCTATTATAAATTGTTCTGCATTTACTCTCAGTTTGGGGGGTCTAAGGGTATTTTTTTTGTTTTGTTTTTTTCGGCGAAGGGGGTGCTGTTAGGCTTGAAAGGGTTAATAGAAACTGGGAAGGTTTAACACAAACAACCGGGAAAAATAAAAGAAACAAAAGTAAGGACTGAAAGAAAGAGGAAGTGAAAGAAAAAGACAGAGGGAAGAAAAGAAAGAAGGCAATGAGGTGGGAGAGCGAGAGGGCAAGCTCCATAGGTGGAAGCGGGGTCTATTGGCTGTTTATAAGTCGCTCTCTCCGTACAGGGCGCTGGAGAAGGAGATGTAGTCCAGGGCTCCGGCGGGGCCCTCTGGCCCGATGTACTTGGTCATGCGGCTGATGCAGTACTCGGCCTGCTCCGGGGGCAGCTCCCTGCGCAGCTCATCCACCGTGATGTAGGGCTAAAGAAGAGGGGGGGGGGGGGGCAATTAGTTTTCTTATAGCTGATTTTACTGATTCTTAGTAATGTTACATGACATGATCATCTGTCATAGTTTATCTTCAGTCCCTAACACTTTTCAATATTTATTCTTTGTGAAAGCACACTGAGCTGCAGCTGCCTTGTGAATGTAATTAATTATATATACTGTATATCATTCTCATTTTGTCTTGCCTTGTCTTGCTTGGCTTACTGTAACATTTGAATTTCTTTCAGTGGGATTATTTTTATTTTTACTACAGTCAAGTTCCTTTATTCCATGTCTAATCCTCATAATGTGTGTTGGTATAAGCTGACTAAAAAGCACCAACACATGGTGAGTATTAAAGATGTGTTTGGCCTCTGCACAGCTGCCTTCATCAACACACACTGTTAATCTGCTTTACTATATGTGGAACATAATCAGGGCAAAGTTGCTAAGTGGTCTTTACATATGAAAGGCTCTCTACTGCTTTTGTGTGTGTGTGTTTGTTTGTGTGTGTGTGTGTGTGTGTGTGTGTGCGCGTGCGTGCATGTGTGTGTGTGTGTGTGTGTGTGTGTTACTGTGTTTATGACACAAAAAGGATAAATATATAAATTTGCCTGTTGTTGTAGACATATAGATTTTTGTGTCCATGTGCATGTGTGTTATGCATATATGTATGTTTTTGTGTCTGTCTATCAGTCCATGTGTCTGATATTGGGCTGCATTGAAATTGGCAGTAAAACTAAAGCCTTTGTGTTTGTTTCTACTGTGTGCATGCATACAATCAAATAAGCCAAATATGCAATGTGTATATTGA
>JAGFZM010000223.1:688596-704322 GCA_017657215.1 Limnothrissa miodon
ATCCATATCTGATATCAGCTTTGTGTGACTTTACAATAACCCATCTGATAGTACTGTAATTTTAGATTACTTCAGGAATACAGGAGACAAGACCAAGATACAGAGTGACATGCAGCATCCGTATATAAGCGTCTCTGAAGACAGGCATGAAGAGCCAAAACTTAAGTATAGAAAGATAAGAGTAGTCATGTGATTCATGCCCGACCCAGCTTCTGAGACAGCATGACCCAGGGCCATGAATCGCAAGCAGTCCAAATAATATGTGGCGCCATATTTTATTGCATGTGGGGTACTCACCAGATCGTAACCCATGGAGATGAGGCAAGCTCGGAAGTCGTCGGGGTCCATCATTCCATTTCTCTTCTATGGGTAAGACAACATACTGTACATAAACTCAATGACTGAAGCTACTTACACGGTATATTTAAGGAAAATTGTACTTGCATTATATTTCCATATCTCTCATTCATGCACACTTTTGCTATTAATCAACCCTTCATCCATCTTTTCATCCATTCATCCATCCATCCTTCCACCCATCCATCCATCCCTTCCCCTTGCACAAATGCTTCAGCTTTTTCCATGCGTTTCTTTTTAACATAATTTCTGTCGTGTGTGTTATTCCCTGCCGTTTTCTCTGTCTCATCTGTCAGGTTGAATCTCTCCCGATTCATTCATCTCTCTCTCTCTCTCCCACTCACTCCCTACTTAGCCACCTTTGTCAATTCAAACTGTCAGAATCAATGTGTTGTCTGTGTCAAAATCAAAACACAGACAGACAGACGTGCAAACACACAAACACACAATCTCTCTCACACATGCACACGCACACACACACACACATAATCTCTATCTCACTCTGTCGAAGTGGTTGAATGAAGTTCTGAACTTGTTGAGCTGCACTAGGCTGATGCCACACTCTCTCTCTCTCTCTCTCTCACCCTGTCGAAGTGGTTGAAGGAGGCTCTGAACTCGTTGAGCTGCTCCTGGCTGATGCCCTTGGCGTCGCGGGTCAGGATCTGGTTCTCCACCTCGTTGATGGTGCGGGCGATTGTGGTGAGCAGCTGCTCCCAGCCCACACGGATGTGCTGCACCAGACAGGACAGGACAGACAGGTTAGTGAGTAGAACAGAGAGACAGATAGACAGGTACATGTGTGTGTGCATTTTTTATTCATTGTTTTGCACTTGTACACATTGCATGTAAATATGGTGAGTGTGTGCATTCTTTCTGTGCTTGTACACACTAAATGCAAATACAGTGTAGTAAGAGTATGTATGTGTGTGAGAGAGAGTGAGTATGAAAGATAGTCATTCATAATTTGCTATAGCTATAAATTTACACTATACCCCTAATGTATGTAATAAGGATTGTGGAATGTGTGTGTATGTGTGTGTCTGTGTGAATGCATGCGTTTACCTCCATGGTGTAGTTGGTGTGCTTGTTGTCGAAGATGAGGGCCTCCTGGATGAGCTGGTGATCCCCTTCCAGCTTGTCGATGTTGGACTTGTAGTTGATGATGTTCTGCTCGTACGTCTTCAGGTTGTTCATCTGTTCCTCCAAAGAGCCGGCAATGTCAATGGACACATGGCCAATTTCCTGCAGGGGGACAGAAAGAACGGGCGGAGTAAAAGAAAGAAAGAATGAATGAATGAAGGAAGGAAAGAAAGACAGTTAGATCATATGTGAGAGAATTATTTTACCACCTAACCTTTGGACCTCTAAACTTAGTTCTCAAAACATAACCTAAACAATGAAATAAAAGTTCAAAATGTAAGAGAAGTGAGTGTGTCTGAAGGAAAAAAGACAGGTGAGGAGCAGAAGAAAGAAAAGCAGTAACTGACAGAAGATGAGTTAAAAACATTCCCAAAGTAACTAGCACTAAGGCCAATGATTGAAGCATACCCACATTAACTAGCACTAAGGCCAATGATTGAAGCATACCCACATTATATAGCACTAAGGCTAATGGTTGAAGCATACCTACAGTAACTAGCACTAAGGCTAATGGTTGAAGCATACCTACAGTAACTAGTCCTAAGGCTAAGAATTGAAGCATACCCAGTAACTAGCACTAAGGCTAATGGTTGAAGCATACCCTTACCACAGTAACTAGCACTAAGGCTAATAGTTATAACATACTCACAGTAATTAGCACTAAGCATAATGGTTGGAACATACTCACAGTAACTAGCACTAAGGCTTGCTTGGTTGGGAAGCGGTAAAAAATGGGTCTAGAGAGACATGCTTAGAAACTTAGCAGATGCAAGCACAAGATCCACTATAAACTCAGCCCATGTTCAGTCCAGCTTTCCAACGTTTGCAAAACTATCTGACTTAGACATGTTTCTTGTGCCCCCCTTCGGCCCACATGAGTGCACATGAAAAAGCAGCAACAACAACAAAAACCCAAGTGAACAGAGGGGGCGGGTGTTGCCATGACAGCGGGTCTGACCTCCATCTTGGTTTGGATCCAGGGTCCGATGATGTTGGCCTGCGCGGCAAACTGTCTCCTCAGCCTCTCGTTAGCCTGTTGCCTGGCAACCTCTTCCTGCAGCATTTGGTCTCGGAGTGGAACCAGCTGCTTCACCTAAGGAGGGTTGTGGGACCAAGAGAAGGTGGTAGTGGTGGTGGTGGTGTATGTGTGTGTGTATGTGTGTGTGTGTGTGTGTGAGAAGAGGGTGGTATATGTAATTGTTAATTGTGAAGTCTAGTATTAGGTCTAAATTATTACACATACAGAAACACACACAACCACACACACACTCATGCATACTGACACACACTCTTATTTACCATCTCCCACTTGTTGGTGATGTCCTGAGGCGAGAGGACAGTGTAGGGGTTGATGCCACTCAGCTTGATGCCGTAGGTCTGGGCAATTTTCATCACCTCACTTTGGATGCCCATGATGGCCATGCGCTCCTTATCGGCCTCGGGCAGAGTGGCCTTGAACTGGTCATGGGCAGTGATTAGGCTCTGTGGGGAAACAGGAGCCAGCTTTAGGCACAGGATCTTGTGGAGCTAAAGTTCATTTCCCACAGTCCAGCCCAGGAGAGGCTTGAACCTGCAACCGCACAGCAACCTCATATGAGGAAGGGAGCATCCCAGCCAGCTGAACGAAAAGCCCAGGTTCCCTATTCAACTGACTTGGATGTTCTTGAGTTGAAGGGAGGTTTACCAGTGTTCTGCACAAGCACCTAGGCTAGCTAGCATCAATTTCCTTGAGGGACTTAAACGAAAAATCCAGTGTAAATCGATCAATACTGTAGTCATGTATGACGTTCCTGAGAGCTGATATGAGAATGAGAGAATTTGGTGTTACGTAAACCGAATTTTCAAAAAGACACACACACACACACACACACCTGAATCTCCTCAATGCTGTGCACAATGAACATATCCTGAAGATCCTCCATAGCTCCATCCATCCAGTTGTTGAAGGGTGCAGCCCTCTTGGCAAACTCCAGGTATAACTGGTCAATGGTCTCCCAAAGCTTCTCCACACGCTAGGGGCACACAGCAAACTGAGGTTTAAGACTCTAAGGATAAATTGATAAACACCTACAGTATATGGTGTTATATTCATATTTTCTATTGTGATATAGAGACAGAGTGTATTGCAGGAGGGAAATAAACCCCTGCATACTAATTAACTTTGCCTTGCGCAATGGGATAGCACCCACATTTGTGACTAATGGTACTAAATGGTAAAATCTCCTGCCGACAAAGAGAGAAACTTAGAGCATATTTTTTATTAAGTAGACTAAGCATGGAGAAAAATACAGTAGTTTGAAGCAAATAAAGACAGAATACTGGTTGTCTGTGTCAACCTCGAGAATTATGATGAGTCATGCTCTGTCTCTCTTAGAAAGAGCTATAATTCTCTCTTTCTTCTTAATGCCATTTTAAGAAGTACGTTCTGATGTCACTACTAGCGTGTCACCACATGGCCGTAAAAGCACAGTCCAGTTTACAAGAAAACAACGGCTGGGTAAGAAAAAAAAACTGATCACTGCATAAAATGGCCGGGCTGTCTGGTTCTCAACAGACAAATCAAATTTCCCGGTGACTTCACTGAATTAAGGATGTAATGAAGTACCTCCAGAGCGTCTCTTCTCTTCTGGGTCAGAGTGCCAAGGTTGTCCCACTGATCACAGATTGCCTGGCAGCGGGCATTCACTGTGGCAGCATCATGGTAGTCTAGTTCACTGAGGTGGGCCCACATACACAAACACACACACACACAGACGTGCACAAACACACACACACACACACACACACACATTACTGATCCCAATCTTAATCTTTGGTACCTGAAGCTGTAAAGTAGACAGCAGCTGTATGGCACAGCATGGGCCGATAAGCCTCTTCCTTATCACATTCTCATAGCTCCTGCAGGCACACAGTCCTATATCACTTATCACTTTCTACCTTCTTGTCTACCTAGCCTCTCTCTTTGTATTTCTCCAATTCAAAATATAACCCTACTTTTTCCAAGCCTGTTTATGTGGGACGGAGGAGGCTATGGCTCACATTGGAGATTAAATGCTCTATAATGATAGTGATTATGATGATGTTATTATATTAAAAGTAATAACATCACTACTACTAGTACTACTACTACTACTAATAATAATTGGTATCACAATTATTATTATTATTATTTATTCTGTTTGCCTGTTTGAGTTAAACAATAAAAGCTGTCTGCTCCATCCTCCTGTGCTTTCCTCAGGTCACTCTACCCACCTACCGTCTGTTCTATACCCCCGCTATATTGCTTTCTTATTCATTACCTCCCTCGCTCTCTCGCTCTCTTCTTCCCACTCTTTCCGCTCTGCTCTCCACCATTCTCTCTCACTTAACCACAAACTCTTCCTTTTTCTCTCTCATTCTGCCTCAAACTCTCCCTTTCTCTCTCACTGTACAGTGTATTTTTACACTTTCTCCCTGTTCTACCTTAAAGTCTTCCCTATTCTGTCTCTTGCTCTACCTCAGACTCTCCCCCTTTCTATTGAGTTCCCTCCTCCATCTCTATGTCTTACTTGAGCTCCTGGGCGATAGCAGCAATCTGCTCTACGCGATCCTGGTGGGCTGCCAGATCGCTCTCGAAGGCCTCGTGCTTCCTCATCAAGGCACGGATCTCCATCAGAGATGCCGACTCGTAGTCCTTCTGGGACAGCAGTTCCTCCTTACCTGAGAGAGAGAACAGAGAGAACAAATGAGAGCTGGTTCGTTAAAAACTAAGGTGGAGAGGGATATAGATTAAAGTAGAAAGAGGGAGAGAGAAAGAGCATGAGAAAGAGAGCAAGAGAAATGATGGACAGCAGGAATGGAAAAATGGTCAGAAATAGAAAAGCTTGAAAAATGAAATGGCTAAAACCATGCTGGTCATGCCGAAATACAGTATAACATGGCACAAACTTCAGTCCTCTACTCTTGAGGAGTCACATAAAGCTGCCTGAATCAGGAATCGGATTTTGACTCTGATAGTATAGCATTTGACTAACTGATAGTATGTGTGTGTGTGTGTGTGTGTGTGTGTGTGTGTGTGTGTGTGTGTGTGTGTGTGTGTGTGTGAGAGAGAGAGAGAAGTCTTTTCAAAATTATGTAAAAGAAAAAAGTAAAACAAAAGTCTGTAAGTCCTCAAAAGAAAGTCTGTATGCTGCCATTCACAGGCTTTCTTTTTTAAAGAAACATACATGTGTATAATAACAGCTAGAATTAAAAATGAAAACAGTAGTTCAGACAACAATGAGTGTAAATTGCTGTAGAGATCAGTAGTTTTAAAAGCTTTCTGACTAAATGGAAGCCAGAAAAAGGGGAAAAAAGGGACAGACTGAGAGAAAAATATGAATGACTGTTCAGATCTCAATGAAATGTTATGAGTCTGGTGGTACTCTTATCGTTTACTACTGCCGGTGCCTCTGTTCAATTATACAAGAGTTTCAAAGTGTTCCCATCGAGTGTGCTTATGTATAATTCACAGTCCTAACCGTACATATCAGAACACAGCATCAATCTTTCATGCACCACCCTGCACCTGGTGTTCACGAGCCCTGATTTACCATCCAGCGCAAAAGCATTCAAAATGAAAACAAACCACTGCTGTACAACTTGCTTACTGGGAGGGCTGCCACTGCAAGTCCTTGGTCAGTGGTGTGCAGTTTTGTGTGGTCTTTTACCTCCAGTCCAGTTCTCATGAAGGGAGCACTTCTGCTTGAACTTCTCAGCCAGATGGTCGAGTCTCTCCAGACGGCGGATCTCAGTCAGGAGCCACTCCTCATAGCCCTTCTCCACCTGCTCCAGGCCTTTCCAGGCGTTAGCAATGTCCTATAGCCACGGGGGTAGACAGGCGTTAGCAATGTCCTATAGCTACAGGATAAACGGGCGATAACAACGTCCTAAAGCCACAGGGTAGACAGGGGTTATAGCCATGTCCTATAGCCATGAAGTACAGGTATTAGCAACGTCCTACAGCAGGACAGACTGGAGTTAGCAATGTCTTACAGCCACAGGATAGACTGGAGTTAGCCAGCATTATCCAAGGCTAGCCTATATATTTTTTTCTTCTTCTTCTTTTCTTTGCCTTTCTCCATCTTTTCTCTTGAATACAATTTCACTACATGTTTTTACATAGTACATAATACTCAATGTATGTGACAAATAAACTCTTTGAACTTTGAATTTCCTACAGAGAACAAAGAATGTCATACAGCCATAAAATAGACAGGGATTAGCATTGTCCTTTAGTCATAAAATAGAGAAATTATCAACATGTCTTACAGCAACAAGACAGACAAATAAAATGTAAGTCTGAAGAATTGTTATTTAAGTATTAGAAATGTTCTGAAATCATATGACCGAGAGGAGTTAACAATGTAAACCTGCCTCTCATTTCAGCATGTCTAGACTCAAGATGAGGCCATTAACAATGTTGTGTGACCACAGGAAAAAAAAGATGTTAGCGATGACTTACAGTTGACAGACAGGTGTTAGCAACAATATCAGCTAACAAGAACTGTCCTTCACCTGCAGAACAAATGGGCTATTTCACACATAACAACACTAATTTCATTCCATTAAATTAAATTGTGATAAAGCGCCTTTCACAATAGCATTGTCTCATGGCTTCAAAGCAGAGAGCACTCATGTAGGCAGTGTCCTACATCAACAGAATAGACTGAGGAAAGACAAGCTTACGCTCCGACCATGCACTGAAAGGAAAGACATAAATGATATGCGACTGAGGCTCGTATGCCCACACACCACAGACAAGGAGGAGGCCATTTTAACACCCACACACATCTACACACTGAAGCAGTGTCTGAATAGTGTGTGTCAGAGAACAGAAAGCTGTTTTTTTCCCCGTCTGTCTTGCACCTCAATTATCTAATTTGTGCAACCTCTGGGCTGAATTGCTAATGCAGTTAAGTAGACCAGAAGCATGTTGCTTTCAGACCTTGACTGTGTATCTGTCTTAGCCTTAGGGCATTCAGCGAAAATTTAAAGGCAGTTCTTTTGATTACAGTCTCATTTGTAGGTGCTTAATTCATCCATACTGAGAATTACATGCTGGATTTGGCATAAATACTATCAACACAGCACAGCAATTTTAGATATTCCTTGCACTTTCCGCTTGCCCCGAGGGCTTTTTATGCAGAATTTTGATGAACTTTCCTTTGATTGCAATCTCAACCCGGATAACAAAAATAATATCCACTTCAATAGCCGACAGAGAGTTTTTCCGGCTTTGTGTTGGCAGATTTGTGCTCACGCACCGTGTTCTCATGTATCTGTCCTTGTGAGCACCTTGTGCCATGTGCTGAATGCTCTACTGACAAGCCGAGTGCATGTTCACTGCTTTGCTGCTGATGCAATGGTGTGAAACACATTAAGGACTGGACTTAGCTGGGTGCCCACAAGAACTGGCGCTTGGCCGATGCATGGGCGATTTCGTGGGCTGGTGCACTGCCAGGACAGTATGCTGTGCCATCTTGCTCTTAGAGGGCATAAAGGCAAGCTGGTTTTGACCGGTTATATTCTGTGCCATACTAGGTAGGCATGTCTGTGGGTGTTTGATTTAAGCAGTTTGTGTGTGTGTGTGTGTGTGTGTGTGTGTGTGTGTATGTGTCTGTGTGTGTGTGTGTGTGCATGTGTGTGTTTCCACTCATCAACACCATCTTGTCCTCTTTGGACATTATAAACGTATATTACGTACTGTAGGCTTATGCGGTGTCATTGTTTGTAGGCATCTACATAACAACCTGACACGTATGGTGTACATCTTGTGTTTCTAATCATGTTTATGCAGAATGTGTAACCATTGACCAATGTTGCCTATGCTAGGCTATCAAGGTTACAAGAGGTAGGCCTATTCAAGAGGTATCAGTTATAGGCTACGAACAGACATGCTCCATGTATAGTTTGCCTTATGGTTTAGTTTAGTTTAGCTTAGTTTATTTGTCTATTCAATAGGGCCAGAACAAAACCTGTACCGGAATTAGCTATACAGCTAATTTGCTTGTGTGGTCCCTAAACAGGAAGTTAATAAAACAAATAGATAATACACATGCTTGTTTACTTCAATCTTCAACAACAACCTTGTTTATGTTTACTTACCGACACCATCTTGCCCTCGGAGGGCATGAAGGCAGGGCGGTTGCTGAGGCGGAGCTTGGTCTGCAGCGTGTTGAAGTTGATCTCCAGCTGGCACTTCTCCTGCACACGGGGAGGCTTGTGCACGCGCCGGTAGTCACGGAAGTCCTCCAGCTTCTGCTGCATGGCGCGCATGGTCTGCTCGGCCACGCGGTTCTCCAGCCAGGGGATGGTGCGACGGATCCACTCCAGCAGCTGAAGGAGAGAGAGAGAGAGAAAGAGAAAGGGAGAGAGGAATGAAAAAGGGTAAAGATGAATGGATTGAGATTGGTGTTGCTTTGTTTTGTTATTTTTTTTGGACGAGTAGTCAAAACAGAAGGGGCTCATCAAATAGGCCTTGGACTGGGCCTCAGTGTGCAGCTCGCTGAGGAGGCCTTGGACTGGGCCTCAGTGTGCAGCTCACTGAGGAGGCCTTGGACTGGGCCTTAGAGTGCAGCTCACCGAGGAGGCCCTGTGGGAGGAACAGGAACACTACTCACCTCACTGGCAAGCTTCTCGTACTCTTCCATCAGTCTCTCATTCTCCTGGTTGACAGCCAGGACCTTACAGATCCTGTTAGCTGCAGTCTCAGCCTGAGTGGGAGACAGACAGCCAGACAAAAACAGGCAGACGAACAGAAAGACAGGTCAACATAACAACAGACATACACAGATATGGAAAAAAGAAAGTAGAGAGTTGGTAAATAGTCATCACAGTGACAAATGTAGTGCATTAACCAAAAATGTGTTGTTGCGGCATTTTGCTGCTATTTTATTAGGGCACTATTTCATGCTTCCTTTCATTCAGAGCACCTAAGGGCTCCACAGTATAATCACTGGGTAGAACCATTATAGACTTCATTTTAAGCGACCTCATGCTGCACTATACCGGAGGCAAGCAGTTGTTCCAGGCTTAGTAAAAAACATTACGTTACCTACTGTACCACTTCATTTCAACGACTTTGACTTAGCTCTCGTTTAATAGACTGGCAGTGTCTACAGATCTAATTGCCTGTTGATAAGCCTTCAAAAGACACTGCTGAAAATCGCCAGGTTTGTATTGGTGCTGATAGCGTCTAGGGACTCTCTGCCTGGGGTAACCATTTTTGGATTGTTGACGGGTAAAATGTTTGCAAAAAATCTCTAGGATCTATAGGATCACTGGTAAGTAGAAGGCCTGGTAGGTGCCATTTTCCCCCACCAAAAACATAAAGACTGAAATTAAATTTAGGGCCACATCGCGTAGCCAAGCAACAAGCAAACATTTCATTAAACCATCTGAAGGATTGCTGGTGAGCACATAGACAAACACAACACACACACACACACACACACAGCTTACCTGCTCTGCCCCAGCAAAAGCATGGTAGAAGCAGGACACATAGGTCATTATAGCCTTTTCATCAGGTTTGGGGGTGTTCACAATGTCTGCAGTGGTAGCGGGAGCAAGAGGCAGATGGAAAGAATAAAAAAAGGCAGGGAAATGAAGGAAGAAAGAAAAGACACAACAGTGTCATGTTTGTGGAACTTCTTATTCATCCAGGTCATTATAGTCAAAGTGTGCAGTTATAGGCAAACTTTTTGGAGCTTAAAGACGTTTCACTTTCCACACACAGAGATGTTCACACACATTTGCCCTACACACATGCATGCAGATACCTTGATATGCATACAAACACACACACACACACAAACACATACACACACATGCACACACACACAGTACAGTACAGTAGGAATCCTCACCTTCAGCATAGACATGCACACACACATTTATCTTACACACACACCTTCACATGCATACACACACACACACACACACACACACTTACACACACAGCGCCATGCATGTGAGGCTATGACTGGGGCCTCAGAAATACCCACCTTCAGCATCCAACATCTTGGGGATGTCCAGATACTTCTCAGCCACCTCAAAGGCAGTGTTCAGGTTTCCAATGGGGTCATCCTAGAGGTATGCACAGAAGGATTTAAGGACACAGACTGTTAAAATATTTCTGTAAATGATAAAATATTATAAAATCATTTGAAATAAAATAAATAATAACCATGAAAATAAAATAAATAATACAATATTTTATATTTAACATGTCTAGAAAATCATTACAGCATTCAGTACCATAATGTGTGGGATTTTGAGCATACATTTAATGCGAAACTCACTGATTATGCAAAAGTTTCAACCAATTCGACTACCATGTACATTATTCCAAACAAAAACTCCTGAGTGGTTGAGAGCTTGAAATGTATTTCACTGGACTCATCAGCCATCTCATTTACCCTCTCCTTCTAAATGAGTGTGTGTGTGTGTGTGTGTGTGTGTGTGTGTGTGTGTGTATGTGTGTATGTAGCAGGAATATGCATAAACCTAAAAGCATGGAATCAAAGGCAAGAGAAAAAGCCACAGATGAAGAGAGAAAAAAATAGCTATTGTGAGTGCAGGAGAAAAATATGGCGACATGTGGAGGGATAAGCAGGTAAAACCATGAATAGATAGATAGATAGATAGATAGATAAAGACAGAAGGAGGAGAGGTGAGCACCTTTCTCAGTTTGGAGTAATCAATGAGGTCGGGTCTGTGTCTGTGGATGAGGGCGCACAGAGCCAAGCCATCCTTCCAACTGGGCACGGGTGACAAGTGCGAAGGAGCACAGAGAAGAGGTGAGGAGAACAACAGGAGAGGAGGATGAAGAGTAGAAAAGAGAGTAAAAAGTAGGAGATGGTAGATGAAAGGAAAAAAGGGAGAGGAAGGAAAGGGGGGAAAGGAGAGAGAGGAAGAGAGGAGAATGAGAAGAAAACAGGCATGTAAGAGAAAGTGAAAACAGAATATAGAAGCTGGAATATAAATAATAAGAATGCTATGGAATCAAAAGGAAATGTTTGGAAAGAAAATCGAGATCAGTAGAAAAAGGTGTATGTGATTGTGTCTTTGTGTGTGTGTGTGTGTGTGTGTGTGTGTGTGGCAAAGCAAGAGAGAAAAAAAGAATTGTGCTTATACTGCATGTTGGCATTCACGCTTTGTGAGTGTGTGTGTGTGTGTGTGTGAGCGTGCATACTATACCTGATGTGGAAGTTCTGTACATTCACATTTCTGTAGGGGGCAGTCTTCCTCTGGCACCACAAAAGTAGACCCTCTTTGGCAGAGGTCTCTGTGGACACACATGCGCAATACAATTAATACATTTAACATTTGTTACATTGCACTTGTGCACAATATGTGGTGTGTTATGCAATACATTGTATTAATGTGTTTTTTAAAGAATATCTCATTGAATCAATTCAATTTATCTATTTATTTAGTGCTAAAGTCTGTGTGTGTGTGTGTTTGTGTGTGTGTGTGTGTGTGTGTGTGTGTGTGTATGTGTGTACCCTCCACAGAGATGTCCTGGATGGCGAAACGCAGAATGATTGTCCAGATCATACCCAGGGTCATCTTCACGTTTCCATCCACAATTTCTATGGGCACACAGAGCTCAGGCATGGGTAAGATGTGAAACCATGGCAACCAAGGTCACCAAGACCAGCATGCACTGCTTTTATGACAACAAACAGGCTGCCATTGCCAACAAGGACTTCATACACTGTCTTTAACCCCCCCCCCCCCCCCCCTCCACACGCACACAGACACACACACACACACACACACACACACACACACACACACACACACACACACTCTCTCTGCAGACACTTGGATGCATTCAAATCCAAGTCTTTCACACACACTAACTACTGCTTATCAAATACACTCACACACACAACTAAGCCAATGCTGACTCTGTCTAACACATACCAAGCCTGCAACAACTTCATGAAGTTTGTGGTGTTACACAGTGCTTATAATGTTTTGTAGGGCAGCCCTGGTCTCCGGGGAAGAGCTGCAATCCACAACAAGTGGGCAAAATGTGGGCGAAGGACGTGATTGAATGTTGCTCTCCCATGCCCACATCCACAGCTGAAGTGCTCTTGAGCAAGGCGGCTAACCCCTCACTGCTCCCAGGGATGCCTACTGTTATGGGATAATGTGGGTGTTCACACTCACTGATTAACATATTCAGTTCTCAGGGTTTCCCCCTGTGAACCTTGATTACGTCCACAATAATAAATATTTGGAATTGCAACTGTTTTTAAAGTTGCTTTACAAAACATGTTTAGACTATTTATTTTTTTATGCTTCCTGTCATATTTCATACGACCATAACCTTTCAAATAATAATAGTCACTAGTCTCTGACACTGACTAACCCATCCCACCCTGCCCCCTACCATGACTAACTCATTTTCTGAGTTTTAGGAAACTGGACTTCGTTCTGGAGCTTGAAGACTTTTTATCTTTCATCTGAAAGGCTTAAGTTCAGTTCTAGCCTGGAGTTGAAAATATCAGGAGATTTATCCCTGGACTGTAGGTGAGAACTGTGAACTGTAGACCACATTTCCATCATGTGACAAAAGGGAGTCACATAAAACACCCATTAACATAATTAGCATTGTCAGTGTGTTCAATTGGGGTTGTGGTCATTATGATCCAGGAGGTGTTAGCTGCATTGTTCTCTCAATGTGTGTTTACTGTAAGATGCATGTTTCGATGGGATTAATATAGACTGAATTACCCTCTTAGCTTAACAAATATATATTATGACTGTAAGATATAGACCTTCAGGTGTACTGTATGTTTATGTTCTTGGTGTTTTTGTTGTTGTTGTTGTTGTTGTTGTTGTTGTTGTTGTTGTTATTGTTTCTGACCCCCAATGACCCCCTCAGAGAAGCTAGGTTAACTAATAGAAACATTAGGCTACAAGAAATATGCACATGAGCACATGGACACACATAAAACAGAATCTAACCTGATTCAGTATACGAACACACACACACACACACAAACACACACAAATACATTCACACACACACACACACAGACACACTCACCCTCAGCACCAATAGACACCAGTTTGACCCCTTTGCTGCAGATGAAGTCCAGGGCTTTGTTGACATTGGCGATCTTGTGGAAGCGCATCTTGCCTTTGTCAGGCTTAGGCAGTCTCTCACCTGGCACACACAAACACAATGGTGACTTATAATGCATGGGAGGTATGTCATTCTATTTCCTTACAAACACACACACACACACACACACACAAATACACATGTGCATGTATTGTCACACAACATTGCTCAGCAGTTAAGAGTTCAAATGAAGCTAACCATTCAGTAGTACAGACATACAGATGCACCACACCCACACACGCACACGCTCATACACATGCACACCCAAACACACACACACACACACACACAGACCAAGAGCTATACTCTAATGCTGAGACTACTTAACTGCACACCAGAGAGATCAAGCTTGTGACAGACAGATTGCAGCAGACAGACACACACACACACACACACAAACGCACGGCATCCAAACCATTAGTGTGTGTTGTGGGAGCTTGTTTGGGCCCTCGGTGGGCACCGGCTGAGCGATTATGAAAGAAGAGGAACATGGTCTTTGGAGATAATCCCTGGGCTGGGCGTCAAATGTGCTGGCTAAATAGGATCAGAGTGGGACAGCTGACCCAGGAGGGATTGGGTGCTCGTATGTGGCCCACACACACAGTACTGTACAGTGCAGCAGCACAGCACAGCAGAACACAACACAGACCCAGACATGTGCTGGGGGTAGTACTGCAGCATCGTGTGCCCAGACTGCTCGCAAGCTGCTATCTCTTTCTGAAGATGTGCCTGGTCTGTGTCTGGACTGGGCTATGGAATGCTGCTATTCTGGTTCTGATCAAGTTTTGAAGAGTATGGACATTATTTTTATTTCCCCAGGGCATTTTTGTGGTCCCCTAATGGGACAAATAAATCTCACTGTAGATCATAAGGAACACATGTATAATGTCTTTATTGAGATCAGAGGTGTTTGAATGACTGAGTTACAGACAGCTCAGAAACAAACAAGCAATGAAAATGAGAGAGGAACTAGACTGCAAGGAACTAGACTGGGAAACCCATTTACACACACACAAACACGCACATGCACAAACACAAACACAGCACAGTTCCAACATCTTCTTTGTGTTTGTTGCTGTGGCTACCTGAGATGACCTCCAAGAGCAGCATGAGTTTGAGGCCATTCCTAAAGTCCTCCTCGATGTTCTCGATCTGCGTGCCAGCCTTACGCAGATGGGAGTTACACCAGGCTGTGAATGTCTGAGAGAGAGAGAGAGTGTGTGAGAGAGAGAGAGAGAGAGAGAGAGAGAGAGAGTTACAAAAAGATGGTGGAAGAGAGATAGAGAATACATGATGAAGTGTGGCAAAAAGAGTGGCAAAAAGGGAAGAAAGGGAAAAAAGAAAAGAGGGAAAAGAGAAGATGTCATTTGTTTAAATGTCTTTTGTCCCTAAGGCACACAGAGGCTTTAGGAGTCAAACAGCACCACCAAGAGGCAGACAGAGGAATTTTCCAAACGGAAAAGATCTCTTCATGTTTACCGCTCTTTTGCAGTATGTCTAAGAAATACTTAGTTAGCACTCACTTAGCACTCACAATCTCTGCTGAAAAGCATATGTTTGTGTCAGCGGGATTATAATTTTATTTGCAAGAAGCCCAGATCTAGGATAAATTAAAGAAAGACCTATTATATACAAGAGAACCTGAATCAAAACATTTGTTTCAAGTTTTTTTTATTTTGTTTGTTTATTTATCTATTTGTCTATTTTTACAAAGAAGACCAATAATGGCAGTTTCAACTATTTCAGCACAAAAGTAAGGACATGCCCTGTTGCTTCCTGTGTGTTACTGTGAGTGCCCACCAAGAGAAACTAAAGCTGTATATTTGCCAGAAATAACTTTATGTTGACAGAAGTGACAAACACACAAAGATTGTGTAAACTTGTGAAAACTTGTAAATGAGCTATGAGTACAGAGTACGAGACAGAGAGAGCAGAGGAAAAAAAGAATGAAGGAATGCAGAGAGAGAGAGAAAGAGAGAGAGAGAGATAGAGAAAGAGAGAGAGAGGGAGAGAGCATAACGAAAGAGTGAGTGAGAGATGGAGGAGGCCGTGAAGAGGCAGAGAGAGCA
>JAGFZM010000223.1:711962-738200 GCA_017657215.1 Limnothrissa miodon
CTCTCTCTCTCTCTCTCTCTCTCTCTCTCTCTCTCTCTCTCTCTCTCTCTCACACACACACACACACAGGCAGTTTATAGAAGCTCCCTACATGGCCACTACTTCTGGAATAGTAACTGCCATCTGATCTCTCTCCCTCCCTCTGTCTCTCTCTTTTTCTCTCATCATCATCTCTCTCAATCTAACTTTCTCTTTTTCCTCTCATCATCTTTCTCTCTGTGTCCCTATTTTTCTTTCATCATCTTTCTCTCTTTCTCTTTTTCTCTCCATCCTCACTTTCTTCCCCCTATTTTAGTGTTTCTGTCTCCACCCCCCCTTTCTCTCTATCTTTCTAAAAGACGCTCTGTCTGTTTCTGCCTTCTCTAGCTTCAACATAAGTATTGTACATCATGTGTACTTACTGGCATTTCACTAAATGTCACCTTTTACCCATTCACTCACTGTTCAAACTGTCAGAGACAGATGAGAAAAAGCAGTCAGTTCAGAGCTCAAAGCTTCCTCAGCACAGCTAAAAACGTACTAAATACTTTAACCTAAAATTGTACCCTACAGCACAATTTAACGGTTATGTATTTGAAGGGGGCATTGACTTAGCATCTAAATATACTTCTGTGAAAAAAAACAACAACTGTCAAACTATTTGACTGTGAAACTGTACAGACTCTTTCATTAGCATCAGCAGAGACAGAGAGAGAGAGAAAAAAATTAAAAACAAAAAAAACAAACCATTCAAAATATAAAATACTTTTGAGTCTTTTGATTTCCAGTCCCATCACTAATCTGAGTCATCGGAGTCCCTGCAGTATTCTTCTAACTAAACAGAAAAAGTAATAACTGATCATTCCCACATCAACACAAACATCTTCACATCTTAACTCACAGACCTAGAGTTTTATTTCTACATTCTCTATCAGAGATAACCAGCTAGCAAGGCTGCGACGAACACATTAAAAGCACTCACAAAGTCACAGCACGTTTATGGTGAGATATTGTCAGTTGGCTCACAACAAACTAAATCACACACCTATCACATTCATATTCAGCTGAAGCCTAAACTCTTTCCAATCATAACCTTTCACCTCTCTGCCCTTTCAACTGCATTACCTTTACCTATCCAATCCTAAATCATTTTCAGTTACTCTGACCAGAAAGCGCATTGTTGCCACTCCTGATTAAAAATCACTCCATATTAACTTGTGTTGATCACTTAGATCCAGAGACCAAATAGTGGTCCTAGAGTGCTGCTTTTGAGAAAGTAAGCAAAAATATAAGATACAGCAGCTGACGTTTAATGAAATGAAAAAAAAATACTGGCTGCCCTCTTTAATGTCATCAAATGTCCAGTACAGTCAATCTCCAACACGGGCATGGATATGGACAGTGTATTTACACTATAGAAGTACAACATTTGGTCAAACATAAACACCACTGTAAAGAAAGGGCAGTGTGTGACTCTATGGGAGTACATATAGGAGTATATTTTACACTGATTTAGTGTATATACTGTCCAAATGTGACAGTACAGTGTAAAATATACATTGCCCAATTAGCTGTGTGTGACTGTCTTCAAATACTCATCTCTCACTGTGGTGAGCTCTCCTCATGGTTTGCTCCCCCAAGTGGAATCTCCCAATTTTAGGTAGGAGGTTTGAAAGAGCTCAAAAAAGAAGATCTTAATGTAACTCAGTCATTTGAGAGAATACTACATGCTCAACCTGACATCACTATTTGTAGAAAAAGAGCATCTGTAAAATGAAATATCTACATAAACATTTGATCTGAAATTAAATAAATAAATAAGACAACGCAAAACAAAACAGTGCTGTCCGATACCTTCATAATGGCATAACTTTGTGCATTATGCAGTAGAAAGGCGAAGCTGAACATTATCTACAAAACCACCTACATGTTTTATAAATGTGGGATTTTAGCTTCGTCCATGGCAAAGATCACAAGTTCATGCTTAAACAGATATCAGGGCACAGCTAGCCCTCGAGGACTGAGTCATTCTTCAATCAAATGGCTGTGTTTGTATGTGTGTATGTGTGTGTGAGAGAGAGTGGGTGTGAGAATAATAAATAGATATGTATGATCTACTGCACTAGCCTCCTGTAAGTGACTTGTATAACAGCTCAGTTTCAAACATCTCAAAAAGAAAGTTGTCATTTACACAAATCCTTTACCCATACAGTAAGCATGATCATGAACCACGGGATGAATCATATCTAAATGCTGGGGAATTATGGAATAACTCCTGTCCTATCTGTCAACAACTCCAAATTTCCAATACATGTTTAGGGCAACACACCAGGGCCTATAGAATTCCCCATCTAAACAGAGAATGCCATTTTTACATGCACATCATTTTTGGCGGCTCTACGTAGGTCCATACTTCCAAAAGCCGCCTGGAGCAAAATGCTGACAAAAAAATAGATAAACAGATAAACAAACAAACCAAAAATCAATTGTCTCTATTGTACAGAGCAATCCTAAAGACTTTTCAACACTGCGGAGAGCAATACCACCCTCAAACGGCAGAAAACGATATAACTGTAATCTGGACTGGATTCTCACTGCAGCCCTTTTAAGACACCAGATCAGTTTGATGTAACCCTAATCTAAATCTCATCATAGGACCAAAACCACAAACTGTAACTACTGGGGAAATTGCATTAAGTGCTACAGGTAAACTGATTTAGGGGCAACTGGGTAAACTGCAGTACTGGGTAAACTACAGTAGGAGCTAAAGGATAAAGTGTGCAATAAAGCTCTCTATTATTTTGTCCAAATTTAAGGATCAGTTTGGCAGTCACACAACATTACTGCCAGAGAGAGAGAGAGAGAGAGAGAGAGAGAGAGAGAGACAGAGACAGAGAGATATGTATGTTCTTGACAGGAAAGAACTCTAGATATGAAACGTCATTTGAATTTGATCAGGCAGGACAAATCCTCAGTGTATTCCCACTTGAGGACTAATTGCAGGGCTGGGCTTGCACTATGTGTAGTGGGTGTATTTATAAACAAACTCCAGGGGGGACCAACCACATCATACCTTTCAGGTGTCTAGTTTACCCAGAGGGGGTGGGGGATGTATGTTAGTTCAATTTAGTGCTCCAACAAAGTAGAACACACACATTACGTTCATTAAATGTTTGTGTATAATAGTTATACTGACTCAGCCAAAACAACAAAAAACTCTTGGAGCTCTAAGTATAACTTTCAAATGCACAGCATTTCATAAACAGGGCTTAGGGTTGCCACACGTTCTGTTTTTCCCGAGATTGTTCTCTTTTTTTAATGTCTGTTCCGGAAAATTGATTATCTTTCTCGGGACACCAAATGGCACTTAGTAGTAGTTAAAAGTAGTTTCACTTTTAATAAAATCTACGTTCTGCTCCTGCAATCCTAGACTACTATTTTTCTTACGGTATCTTGATCCAGCTGTCAGAGGCAGGCATGCGCTTATTTGATTGGTTAATGCAAACTTGCGAAAGCGAAAGTTTACATTGACACATCAGCATCACCTAGCAACTGCCACAAACAGAATTTTCAAGAGAGTGAAGGAATGCGGGTTAGTTACTGTAGATTGGAGACTGCCTAGTTAAAAATAAACTTCCATTCGACTTGGTTTGTTTAATTTAAGTTGATGGGGGCGAGACGGACGAGGAGGATGCACAGTCAAGTCAGGGCCAACGGCAAAGAAAAAGAGGTACACAGTTTACAACGCAGACTGGACGAAAACCGGCATTCGGAGAGGGTGAGGCCTACCCAAGGTGATCCATTCTCTGCCACTTGAGTTTTGTGCCCAGCCAAAATCTTGCAATGTTCTTTGCTAAATTAATCCACAGTATAGGCCCACATGTAGGCTATAATGTAGCCTACATTATTGTTTTATTTTTTCTTTTATTATATTTATTTCTGAACTTAATTTTAATTTCTGTATTGAATACAATAAAGAAACAAACATACAAATATATAATGCCATTGAATTTATTATTACAATATGACAGTGGTAGCCTATCCCAAACACACACACCAACCGTCGTCATCGCCACGCCCCGTATATTTTTCCAGTGTGCTGGAAAATATATATGAATATATCAATCTTATATATATAAACTTTGTCTATCCTTACAATATCAAATGCTGACAGCACAAATGTATCACTATAAGAGCTTGTGTAAAATAAATAAAGTGGGTCGGATCAAAGGTCTTCACTTGTTTCACACTTCAGTGGGTGCGAAGCATCCAGTGCCAATAACGTCATCTCAGACCAACTGACACCTCTCTCTCTTTCTTGCGGCGGTCACAGCTTTTGAATGCCGGCTTAGTTTATGGCAAGAGTTCCTTGAGCTTCCCTGACAGACTGAATCTGAGCTCTGGATTCCTGAGTGAGTCGCTGTGAGGCCTCTTGAGAGGAGAGAGAAAGAGAGAGAGAGAGAGAGAGAGAGAGAGAGAGTGTGTGTGTGTGTGTGTGTGTTTGCATAATTGTAGCAGCTACAGATCTCAGTCAGTATTTTTCACATTATTTTCAGCTGCATTTTATTATGATTTATATTTTTCGGTTACCCTATCTCATCTCCTTTTGCCAAGGCGACAACCCCTGACCTTTAATCCACAGAGGCACATCACGGCTCCCCCTCAACTCATGTAAACCGTCAACCCAAAATAAACCCTTCGCACACTTCAAGGCCCTTTCTGCACTCCCTACTGGTCTTGGATCAGTACAGACATGCCATAGTATCTATCTATCTGTATCTATCTATAATAAAGCCTCTGCATGCTTCAAAGGCCTGTCTGTATTTCTTCCTGCACTTTCTACTGGTCTGGGACCAGTACAGATGTGCCATAGCAAACAGGATAGAAAATGTAAATGCATAATTAAAGGCCCATTAAAGGCCAGGTTAATTAATCCGTTTCATACTGTTTAGGATGCCAACATGAGTCATATAGTTACATATTACTTCATTATATTAATGTTGTCATTGGCAAAGCTGAGGAATATTGAATTGCACCTCAATCATTCGCTACCTTTCATGAAAAGGTCCTTTGACACATCACTACCCAATAACTCAACTCGTCAAAGCTATTTGCGTCGCAATGAGTGTGTCCTATCAGTTGTAGATGTTTACTGTGTGTTTAGAACATGACTGTTTACTGTGTGTTTAAAATATGGTTGATTTCAGCATTCTGCCTTAGCAAGGAAATCTTAGACGAAGACTTTGGGCAATCATAACTATAGATTATAGATTAGATTTTGCTTTATTCATCCTGTAGGAAATTCAAGAAGAACAAAGGGCTCGTCCTGGAGATTGTAAAGCGATGCAGCATAAAGCAGTGTGTATGTGTATGTAAGTAATGTAAGTAAATTGAGTTATGACAGCTCAAACTGAGGCTTTAATGGTGAGCACATTATGAATGGATTGCGGTTCTCCTTTAGTATCAAGAGTGTTTGCATTATGAATAAATTAGAAGGAAATAAATTGAGCTGGATGTATTCCAGTCCATTTCATCAAGCACTTAGGGCCAATTATGAATGCGATATTATCAATAAAGTGACTTGACGTATCTCATCACAAATGACCACAGACCCAGCCCATCTCAACAAAGGGGAAAAGAAAAGCATCTCTCATTTGACTACAACCTATTCTATCGCTCACATGAAGCATGTATGCCAGTTTGATGTTTAGGCTGTTTCACTGTGACTTTGCAAAAGTAAATCAGTATAATGTTTAAAACAAACATCAAGGGTTCAGATGTAGTGGTGCAGTTACATGGCTCAGCTGACAATTGAGCAACCTGGCTGGGTCTGATTCCCGAACCCCGCATTGCAAGTCTGTGTTGCTTCAGTTAAAAGAAATAGCTAAATACCAACTTCAGCTTTAACTCCATAGAGTTTACAGTAACTTCAAGTGTGAAGTTACTCGGTCATGTGATCACAGCACGCTGATGATGGATGTCAGCAAAAAGGGCCATTTTATGGCTCTGGCTCTCTCATCCACTCTCCACACCCGCTGCCCAGTGTCCAGGACCACTTTTGGCCTCTTCACACACCCATGCCGGAGCCCTTCTTTACACAGGCCCGCAACATTAGATTGTCTATTTAGAGAGTTGTATCTGACATACTAGTAACGAGCATGCCCGGGGGGGACGCCGTCAACAGGCTAACCGTCTATTTCAAAATCCACATTCAGAGCATCACCACTGGAAACCAAGTGTTGACAAACACTTTGTTTACACCACCTAACCCCCCCCACCCTTACCCCTCCCTCTTTGAGACATTAGTGTTCTTTTCCTTTCCATTGAAATCATCAGGGGGGCTTGGGGAGAACAGGTGTTTGGGGGTGTTAGGGTGGGGAGTGTGGGGGTCTCTGCAATCTTCCTGCGTATTCATTTCACTGCAAAGTGATGCAGGGGTCTATATTTACAGAGTGAGATCAGCTCCTTACGCAGCTCTTTCAAGAGGCTAGCTACAAGGGTGGAGCACCACAGTTTGAGTGGCAGGCCCGAGGTAATGTGTACGAAGTACGAAACCACACACACACACACACACGCCCCTCCACCATCACACTTCCTCACATCCCAACGCTAATGACCCCTACCACCTGGCTCCAAGGTCAGAATTAGACTAAGCAAATCCAAAATGGCCGCCAAAGCAGCTTCCACTCATTGTTGTTGGATGATGCAAAGGCCATTCGCAAAAACCCTAGTTTCTCTTATTTGCGCTGACTGGTGAAAAAAATGGCTAATCTTAGGCTGGCTAGAGATGCCTAGTGGCTATAGGCACTGCAAGCTGCAGGGACAGAGCAGGGACAGTTAAGCCCTACACCTGACCTGGCTAGTTAAATGAACTATCCGCAATGAATCACCACATTGACCTGTTGTTCCACATTTATGAGTGCTGTCAGTAGGTATGAGGACAACCAAAAGTAAATTCAATAGCTAAACAGCAGTCAATTCTAACTAATAAGGGCAAGAAAGTTTGGTTTGACGATGGTCCCATCAGTTAGCGTTAGTGTTAGCTACGAGTTCATAAAGTCAGTCTACCTTGTAGCAAAGGCTTACACCAACCGCACTCAGCAGCTTCAAAGAACTGGAATAAAGGCTGATTGAGTCTAGATAGCTAAACACATAGATGTTAAGTGAAATTATGACTTCAGCACTTCGGTGGAGTAAAGACCAGTGCTGGAGGAGGTTCCGAAGTATTTTTAGAACATATTTATTCCCAGATCCAATCCAGCTCTCTTCTCATTTCTCCCGCCAACAACATAAAAACAAACTAACCAACAGCACAGATCAAATTTAGTGAGAGGGCCGGGCACCTAACAAATATTTTAAATGTTGTCAGGCACTATAGGGCGGAATTCTCCGGGGTGCTTAAGTAAAAAAAAGTGTGTAGCTGCTGCTTTTCAGCCTGAGCGCATTCTGCCATAGGCTCAAAACAGTCACTTGCGCGCCAAAAGCCCAGTTGTGCGTTCGAGGCGGGGCTTACGCGTATTCTCCTCCTGAATTAAGTCTTTTTACTGTTACGCACCTTTGAGGGCTGTATTAAGGTCAAGTGTCAGTATATAGTGAAATAGTATATTGCGTTTGATGTCTGTCATGGCCGAATTCGAACATGCCAATGTTTGAGACATTCTATATTACATTGTTCACCATTATTACTAAACTACATTTATCACAACCACAAGAAATTATCAGACAAAACCACCATCTCTGTTCCAGTTTCTCATAATCCTCATCTGTCTCCTGTTCTAAATATTGTTCAATTAAAATACGAGAGTAAATGGTAAATGGACTGCATTTATATAGCGCTTCTCTTCTCCTACCAGCACTCAAAGCGCTTTACAATGTATGCCTCACGTTCACAGTCATGTGATATGCCTATTCCAATTTCAAGGCCCACTATGCAACATTTTTCATTTAATTAATCCGTTTCATACATGTTTAGGATGCTAAAATGAGTCATTACACGGTGAACGAACGGTGTAGAATGTGCCACCGTGGCCTATAGCGGTAGATACAGCACTTGCAATGTTCAGCAGAGCGGACCGCCTCCAATAGAATGCAGTGCAATACAATGCAATACAGCGGTCTTTAGAGGGAGCTCGTGAGAGAAAAAAACAGAACGTTGCTTAGCCCTTCTTTAAAGTTATGGTTTGCACTTTCTGTTGACTACAACTGCTTTTTCATGGTTAATCCGAAAGTCCTTAATCCATGTTTTCCTGATAGCCACCTTGGCACAGAGACTGCCTTCATTTTGGGTTAGTAACGCCCCTATTCCTAAATCCGCCTGGAATTCGAGTTAAACGCTGTAGGAGGAGCAAGCACCTACAGTGGAGAATATGCGCAGCACAAAGGCGCGTAAATGAAATCGCGTAAAAACAGACTTACGCGCTAATCGGAGAATTCCGCCCATATGTGCAGCTCTTAGTGTATGGTAGGTGACATGTTTTTAACTCAACCACAGTTGCCACAATAATTAATGTCAGAAGGATGGAATTAGTTTATTGATGTACAAAGATAGTTCAAGATTTACGAGATAGCATCCCCTGTTCAAATCAGAATACTCGCCGTGACTAAGTAACGCTAACGTCACCCAAAATTGTGACCTGAGCCACTCCAACTTCAAGGTCTGACAACCTATTAAAAAGCGGCTGTCACAGTCATCAATAGGGCGACCAGCTGATTGCCAAAGTAAAGATTCCACAGTATGCCGCAACTGCATAGGTCAAAAAGTTTTTTCTGCCCCCGACAACTGTGCAGATACCCTAACCGAGACGAAGTGAGTGAAAAAAACATATAGCCATTTGCTAGTTTTACACTCTGCTACAAAATATGTCTGGTCGTGCGTAATTACGCCCAAAGTAGTGATTTACCACACTTGTAATTTGTGGAGGTGACTGTATATTTAGCACCAGACCTCTTAATGTGGGGTGGGGAAGTAATGTTAAGACAAACCTGTGAAAGTTGTGCGTCCGTCCAGTGTGTCAAATAAAGAAGAGCTTCAAGACCACGGAGAGCAGGTGCATGGTTTTAGGGCCAAGATGTAGCCTAATCTCACACTCCCATTGAATCTTGACACATTCCGTTTTTTTATATTAGGCATTAAGCCCTGTACCGGCTGGTCTGTGAACAGCTGTCTTCCTACCTTTCTCTGCTGTTTCTCCCAGGCGGGGTCCAACAGGAGGTCCCTGTCCCAGTCATCTTCCTGACTCATGTATTCTCCCGTCCCAGACATCATGTAGGTCTCGTAATGTTGTTCTGTTTCAATGACAGTCGTCATTTTGCCGTTTTTCCTTTCCCGTTATCCCTTTAAGAAATGAACTTTTTTCCGAGTGTCTACACCTACAGTTTGTGTGGGCTTGCCACGACGCACTGTCAACAGTTGGAGGAGAAAGAGACGAGGTCGCAGGAGTCCAGACTCCGCTGGTTCGGGGGTGTCTGTGTGGAGAGGTGCTGTTCCCACTAATGCTGTGACGTCCGCTGTCCCACTGCTCCTGCCCTGGTCAAAAGTGACACACGTGACCGCACCCCAATAAGTAAGGGCGCAGAGGCGCATGGGTATCAGTTTCGGATTCAGAAAAGGTATGAGGGGCGGGGTCGGTGCGGTCAGTCGCCCAATCTCAGCGGGTATGACAACCGCAGAAATGACAGAGTGGTAGCACTTGTGTCTCGCGACGAGCACCTGTTGCCCTTGGAGCTTCTTGCAGCAGGCCATTTGTAAACACAGAACAGAGCGTCTCAGTGTACATTTCACAATTGAATAGAATCATAGCCATCTACACTAGTTCGACTGAAACTTTCACAACAATTTGGATATCTTGATATTTTGATGCATCCACAAAGCCTTTCTATTATCATAATATCTTATTACACACATTCACAGATTGGGAGAATGTTAAACTAATATTAGCAACAGGGCTGTGTTCAAGTATTGTGTGCGTGTCTGTGTCTCAAGAGCTCTAATGGCCCTGTCACAGGTTGACTCATAGGTTATGATTCTGTATTGCTAAAGGCTTGGCCACACATTATGCCTTTAACAATCAGACTATGAACTAACTCTCACGCTCATGACATCATGTGACATTGTGACAATGATTAACGACATCAATTACATGCTTCTATTCACGTTAGCCTCCATCATTTAATTAAAAAGCAGGAATGTTTCCTATGTTTAAGTGGCTGATATTTATTGTTGTGTTGCAATCTCACCATGTTAAAATTAAGCCCTAGATAAATATATTTGGTCTTGCCTTGCATGATTTCTTATTAAATGCTTGCCGTGCTCCTTCATGAGACACTGGTAAGATGTCAAGATCCTTCTTGACATATGAATGCAAAATAGTATGAAATGTGTGTTTTTTCTACTCTGCAATTAGTTCTATTCTACAACATGAAAAAATGCAACTTATATCTTTTTAATTACATTTATGTTCAAAATAATGCCTGCTAGACCGTCATGTATAATACAATTAAAAAGCCATTCCCTTGCATCACAACTCAGACCTGTTTAATGCGATGAAAGAAAGAAATCAAGCCATTGTCCCTTTTAATTGCAAGTGGTTTATTTTGAGATCAGCATGCAGATGATAACAAATTTGTACCCATGCAGTCGAGGTAACAGGAGTGTATATTTTGTCACAGACATGAGGTATTGCCAAACATGCTCCATCAACTCTGTGTTTAAAAGGCAACCATTACAAATGACAAATGATATGCATCCTATTGCCTGCAATAGAAATGTTTTTGTTTCTATCCGTATTTTTTTAAAAACACATTCATTGCTTATCTAACAAAACTTCTGCTCGGGATAGTGGATTGGGATCATCTTGACCAGACAGAAACACACACACACACACACACACACACACACACAGTATGTGGCTTGCTACAAGTGAGAGACCATGGCAGCTAGTCAAGGACTACACAGTGACTGAGAGCACACACGCACACGCGCACACACCCATACAAACATACAAAGAGCAGCTTCCTCCAAAGCAGATCTAAGGAAGATCTGAACCAGAGTTTGCTGCCCTGGTCAAGCGTAACTGGCTAGCCGTGTGTTAGCTATCCAGTGTACAGCGAGTGCAGACAGAAAAGGGGGGACAGTGAAGGACAGAGGAAGAGAGAAGGGAGGTGGCAGCCATTTTGTTGTAAATATGTGAACATACAAGGGCAAGGTGTTGATACTTAATGAAGGATTTGCTTACTCAGCAATTAAAAAAAAGCAAAAAAGGTCACGCACCTTTCAGACAGCAAGGGGCTTGGGGAGGGGAAGTTTAGAAACTGACAGTGTAAAAGAAAACAAAATAAAGAAATTAGGCTCTGTGTTGTATATCACAAAGTGTGTTTAAAAGTTAGCTAGCTATCTCCAGGTAGTACCAATATGGACCTCTTACCTTATCTTCTGCTCTGAGTGTCCATAGTTCAAAACAAAGAAATTAAAGACTTCCTAAAGTCTAAGTTTTGAACTGAGTGAGTTTTTTGTGTTGAGAAGAATTTGAACCAGAGCTAGCCAGCCAACAGCTAAAACATAGAGCAAGCCCGGTGATATCATTTGGGGTTACGTAGGAAGGCAAGGAGGCCCAAATCCGACCCTGGTGTGTGTTCAAACAAGGCGTACCTGCATCAAAGCATTGACCCCCAGAAAGGTGCTTTTTTATTGTGTTGGTTCTCTAGAACTTACTTCATAGCCTACAGGTGTTACCAAGTGGAACCGAAGGCACACCAACGCACCAGGGCAGGAGATGGAGGCTCCTATGGAGCTGAACACCATTCAAGGACCCGGAGAGTTATGGGGAGGGAGAGTTGACACAACCAGGACGGTGAAGGACAAAGGGGCAGGAGTAGCCTGGAAGAGGTGATCCATGCTTTTGGGGGACAAGGGGGCGGGACAGGACGGGGGCGGGGGTACTCACCTTTCCTCTATCTAGCCTGCCTTCCATCCATCCAATACAATCCTCTCATCCAACTCCTCTCCTCTCCTTCCTTTCTCCAGCTTCGCCTGTCAAGCTGTTCAGGGCACACGTGTGTGTTAGAGTGGTCTTATCCATTGCTATTTCCTTTCATTTGTTTGTTTGTTATTGTTTGTTAAAAATGGAGAGTGAAAGTGTGTATTCATACACTTTGCCACCACAGAGCAAGGGGGAGAGTAAAAACCATTCGGAACAAAAAAACCCAACACACACTCACACACAATGACGAGAGAGATGCAAACGGCAGGGACTGAGAGAGGACAGATTAAGAGAGGCTCTCGGGACTCAAGAGTTTCCAAAGAGTCTATTTGGGGGTGTGGTCGAAGTAGGCGCTTGTCTTTACAATCCTTCTGCTAAACAGATGCTAAATGCTCTAGCATATAGTCTGCTCTGCTTTTTGTCTGGTGTTACAAATGCAGAGACAAGTTAGGAAGCACACAAAAGGCATTAGAGTGGCCCCTTAAGACAAAAGTTGACTAGAAGGTTCCATGGTTGATTGATTTATAAAGGAGGTAGAGACCGACTGAATGGAACCATGTGCAAACATTTAAACAAGGTGAAAAACCCCTTGTGGTCCACTATACAGTGTGTTTGTGTATGTGAGGAAAGGGGGGCAGTATTTTAGGCGTCGGTGCCAAGAGCTGGGTAAGCCAGCTTAATGTGGCAGTTTAAGTTTCTGCTGGTATAATTTTGTGTGTGTGTGTGTGTGTGGGGGGGGGGGGGGGGGGGTGTTCCAGAACGCATCCGCGGTGGGGGGGGACTAAGGACTGGGGGGGTGGGGTGGAGTGGGGTGAGGTTGGGGGGTTGTTTCAGGCGAAAACGGCGGAGAAGGAGTAGCTTTTCACTAGCAACCCAACCCTGATGGCCGCCGACTTTGAAAGAGATCTGGCCCTGACCTCGCTCCCATCAATGGACAGCATCCAGACCAGACGTCTCCCAGAGTTAGTAGACATCCTGGTGGATTAGGCAGAGAGGGGTGCAGGGGAGGTAGGGTTGGGGAGAGAGGTAAGGAGGGAGGGGGGTCCACATCGAGCCAAGCAGGTCTCCTTGACACCCCAGGAAAAAACGACTCGTTCACTCACATTACCGAATAAAAACAAAAAACAATTATGTATACAAAATAAAACACACACACGCAATTAGGAGGCTTTTGCTATAGCTCTCTCTCTCTCTCTTTTGTGCGTTTGCTTGCTACGTAGCTCACACACCAGCGGGCATCCAGCAGGCGGCAGTTGGAAGCGGTCAGTCACACAGTCAGTCAGAAGCCGGCCGGGCACACACTCAAGGAGAGGGGGGGCAGGGGAAATAGAGGGGTGGCTGCTGTGTGCAAGAACGGGCATCCCAATGCAACCCATAACCTTGGGCACACCAAAGCCCACACAGGAAGTACAGAAAGAACGGGGGGGGGGGGAGGTGTGAGCAGGCTCTGATAGAGGGGTGAAGGGGAGTAGGGTGAGACAAACAAGGGAAAGGGAGGTTGGGAGAGGAGGTTGTCAAGAGGTTGGCGGCGCGGGGCTTGGTCGTTACCTTGGCGACGAGAGAGCTCCCTTGGTGTGCTGGTTTTCGCTGCAATTCGCTTTAAACTCGCCTTCCCCCTTTTCCGCCTGTTTTTGCGTTAACACAACGCACGATCCCGAGTCAGGTGGACCTATTGCAGTCGAGGGGAGGGGGGGGGGGGACATGGAAGTCAGTGGTTGTGATTTGGATAATCAGGCGCACAGAGCAAACAGCATGCCTCAGGCACAGAGAAAGGGGACACATCCTTAACGCTACGGACAACAGGACACCCACTTACAAAAACCACACACCAACAACTAGACCAGCAGGAGGTGGAGGAGGTGGAGGAGAGGAGGAAGAGAGAGGGGTGAGCGCATTTGCAGCTGAGAGCACACACACACAGGAAAAACTGACAGCGGCACCTGGCACCTCTGTAGGCGTGAGTGTGTATGTGTTTGTGTGGGTCTCCCGTTGCATACACCCCCAAATTTATGCCCCTGATTCCTCCAAAGCAATCCACTCGCTTTCATAATATGTGGATATACAGAGGCAAGCCAATGGCAGTGTTATGCTGCCCCTCTTGGGCTACATTTGTTTTCTGAAGAGATGCAAAGAGAGGTCTAAAGGTTGCATGGCAGTTTGGAGGGAGGACCCCTTAATGGGCCTAGGTGAGAAACTACAGAGGGAAAAAAAGAACTCTCCCTTCCAGTATAGAGTTTCATTATAAGGTGAAAGAGTGAGAGACAGAGGCAGACAGAGAGAAGGAGAAATTGGAACCCCAGACTGAAAGTCCCCACATCATCCCTTAAAAAAGGGCCCACTGTAGAGGAAAGGACTCCCATTTAAGGGGCTTTGTCCACTTCCTTTGCTTTCCTGCTATTATTATTGTCATTATTTACCTTTAATTGTTATTGAGGGACAGCGTACATTAATGCACATTTTACATTAATGCATAATTTCCATTGGTAGTCCCCTCCAGCAGAAAGACCATGACAATGCTGGTATTTAAAACATCACTAGCGAATTTCACAAAGCAGAAGACAGAGAAGATAGGTGACATGACAATAGGCATGACAACTGTGCATTAATAAAAAAAAGCAATCTGAATTAGTTGCATTCACCCAATATCTACCATTTTCTAAAGTACCTCATTGTCATGTGTGTAGCAACAATATTTTTTTTCTAATTTCCTCTGAAGCAGACATTTGACTTTATAAGGCGACATTCATCGATGAGGGGATGTGTTGTTTCACAGAGGGCGTCATGAGCAGTGTGCTTTGTATAGGTTAGGAGTCGACACCCAAAGTACAGGAAAAGATGGAATTAAGTCACACCGAATGAGAGAAGGAAGAGATATTCAAAAGGCGAAGAGGACTGAGGTATGGGAAAAAAAGAGAAGAGACAGAAGAAGAGAAATGCTATTGGATAAGGCTTGCAAAACCAGGAGGCATCTAGTTCTGTGAATGGGCGGCAGCGAGGAGGAGCAAGAGAAAGAGACAGGGAGGGAAAGGAAAAAAAGAGATAGAGAGGGAGGGAGGGAAAAAGCAAGAGAAAACTGAGAGAAACTGATGTTAAAATCTCCCAACATTTCATATTTAATCTCATTCCACTGCATCACAATACAACTTAAATGATAATAAAAAAAATCAGGCAAGGTTATTCCCTCACGTTTCACATTGTTAAACTGCAGTTCAGCACCTACGATAGAAAAAAAAAAAAGAAAGACCTATTTACAATCCATTACTAAGGCATTATTCACGATTAAGCAAGTCCTGCCCCATAGAGAGCAGGGAGCTTTTAGAGACAGAGGAGACAGAGATTCATTTTGGCCATGTACATAATCACAAAGTGCTGCCTTGCTTTGAACAGCTACAGGCAAAAAAAGGCCCACTAATTTGAACCGTTACAAAAAACCTACAGTATTTAATCGGTTATGAAGTGTCCCTTCCTAGTTACAAAAAAACAAAGACCAAAAAACAAACAAAAAAATCAAAAACAAAATCATAAAACAGTTGAAGTTTAAAGTGTTACAGACATAATGTTCAGAGATGCCACGTTGATTTGATTACATACTAAAAACGCAATAATGGCAGTTTAGTGGTGGGTTGCTGGCCAACGTGGGAAAGACAGAACTCTAGTAAAGGCTCCCAATAAGTCCATACTCTCCACTGATTGGCTATGCCAAGGCAAAAGCCTCCTCTGATAGGGTATCCCTTAATCGTGTTTTATTCTGATTACCTCTTGGACAAAACCTCCTCTTAGGGATTGCTGATGTGCAGTAGTCTGCTTTAAAGACTCTGTTATGGATTAGTTAACCCCCTAGCCATTTGTTATCCGATTGGGTCAATTCTGGTAGACCCTGCCCACCCTCTTCTCTCATTGGCTAAGCCCTTTATGAGAGTGTCACAGTGTCTTTCAGCATTATGAGTGGTGGAGAGGACAGGTATTTTGGGTTAAGGATTGAAGTGGGGTGGGGGTGTTGAGCACTGATTTTAAAAGAACATCCTTAGCCCCCCCAATGTTAAAGTCGCATGTGTACACGTGTTGGTGTAATCAGTTAAGCACTTCATAAGCATTTCCCTTACAGTTATATGTGTGTGTTCGGTCAGCCTTAAGCTTGTCACACGCGCGCACACACACACACGCATACACACACTCTCCCACAAAACATGGCCAGAGTTTTATGGCACATCAACATAAATAAAACAATAAAAAGAACAATTTTAGGGCCCAACCCTGGTTCTGGGTCAAACATGCTTTTTGTCTTAATCTCCCGTGGTATATCCAACTGCAAGGGAACAAACCCTCTTGCTCTGACTTTCATAGTCCTTGGTTGCAAAAATATGTCCAGGAAACAGACAAAAAAAAAAATCAAGTATCTCTCCTTCGTGACATTCATTAAACAGTCATGATTTGACATGACGTTAAAATGTAAACCATTACAAAAATCATGGCTGGTGCGTAGAGTGTAAAACATCACACAAAAAAACTAAACTTTTTAGCACTTGTGCTACATGATAGCTACGACTTGACGTGTTTGTTTTGCCTTATGTTTATTTTTGTAGACACGCAAGTTGAAAAAAGCTCAAAGCCAAAGCAAGAGAAAAAAGGGTAGGAGAGGGCTAAGAATCTCCCACATGCACGTGCTACCAGAACCAAGGCCAGGGGTCCAGTTTATGGGCAAACAGAGGGAGTCAACCTTTTCAACACCCTGATACACACACACACGTACGTGCACACACACACACGCACTCACTCACACACACACACACACAAACATCTACCGCACCCCACACAGAGACACATTGAAATCAATATGCTCAACATTGTCTTACTCGACAGGTCCCCTTCTCCCACCCACACACACACACACACACACACACACACACCCCTTCATTCACACACAGCCAGTTTGCGGGTTCTAAAGGTGGGGGGGGGTGGTGGGGGATGAATGGTCGTAGGGTTTTTTTTATAGGGGGAGAGGGGGGAAGAAGGGGGCGGGTACAGATCAAGAGGTCAAAAAACACGGGGAGCTATCGGTAGGGGGTCTCGGGCGTGTGCAGCGGGCGCAGGAGGGCGTCCTTGCGCGCCTGGGTCGCGGTAGGCGGCAGCGACGGCGGCGGTGGCTCGTACAGGCGGTGGTGGTGGTGGTGGTGGTGGAGCTGTTGGTGGTGGTGGTGGGGTGTAGCCATGGCGACAGCGGCGGCAGAGGCGACAACAGGAGGGGGAGGGGCAGAGACAGGGGCAGGGGGGGGCGGGAGGAGGAGGGGGCAGCGGCACTGGCCTGAGGGCGTCCAGGGTTGCCACGGCGGCGGCCGGGGCTGCGGGCACCGCTCCAGCGGCGGCGGCGGCAGCAGCAGCGGCGGCGGCTGGCAGCGCGGTCAGGCCGGGCATGGCTGCCAGGGCCCCCGGGGGCGGGTAGGCATACTGGTACTGGGGGTACTGCTGCAGCTGCTGGTAGTACTCGGTGTAGTATCTGCACACACACACACACACACATACAGAGGACACATATACACACACACACACACACACACACACACACACGCACAAAGAGAGAAAGAGAGAAGGAGAGAAAGAGAGAAAGACACACACACACAGATTTGGACACGCAAACACACCAACAAACAGACACATACACAAATTTGTACGCACAGAAAAACACACACACACACACAAACATTTGTGAACACAGAAATGCACAGACATGTAAAAAATTACACAACAGCGACCATCAACGTACAGCACATCAATGTAAAGTGCACACAAATACACAAACATATGCATGCAGACACACAGTAAAGACAGACACACACACATACAAAAATGGTTGTATGAACATGCAGTTGTGTTGCCTGTGAATGTTACAACATGATGTCGTATTACAATGACCACCAGGGGGCTCACTAGCAACAGTACACAGTGACAATGTGCTTGTAAGATGAAGCTGCTCAGGGCATGAAAAGATGAGCTTCAATGTGTCTCTCTATTCAGACGTAAATAAAATGCTTTATTTACTTACAATTATTTTGATGCATAATTCAAATGTGTGTGTAGTATAGTATACTCTCTGAGGATCTCATCAGGGAAACTTGTTCTCTGCATTTATCGTAATTGTGAATTAGAGAAATGTACACAGGTCACAGTGAACACCTACTTCACTCAGGATAAAACACCAGCTAACTCAGAGCAGTGGGTTTCCTGCTACATCGCCAGTGAGAGGTTAAGCGCCTTAAATCAATGGCACTTCTACCAGCAGGTCACGGCTGCCCGGTAAAAATAAGAAATGTGTTTCCATCCATATAGTATACAGCTTCAGAGCTTGCACAATGTCATTGTGGATTGTCTGTCTTGAGTGGTCACAGACATCACATTGGGTCATATCTCATTTCAAAAGGCTCGAGGGTGAGTGTCTAAAACCAGACAGCTCACTGGCACCAACAGGAGTGTGGCACTCCACTACCATATTTGATTTACCACTTTCTCAGTTTCTGTAGAAAACATGCAAAGTTAGAAAATCCAGTGGAAAATGGACACAATTTGTGACTAGTGTTGAATATTGTTGGGTGCCAGTGTTTGTTTGATTTAGGACACATGGTGGGTGTCAGTATGTGGCTGATTAGGGCATGTGTGCCAGCTTTGGCAGATTTAGGACACATGGTGGGGCTTAGTGTATGTCTGATTTAGGACACGTAGTAAGTGCCAATGCGTGTCTGGATTAGGACACATGGTAGGTATTGTCAGGCATTTATATGGAAGGAAGCCTAAAACCCACCTGGCCATTGGGTCATCGTCCTGCGCAGCCTCCTCGGCGGCCCGTCCGGCTGGAGTGGGCAGCAGGGCCCGGCGCTTGGCTCGCTGGTACATGAAGGGCTTGATGACGGGGTCTGGCAGCAGCGGTGCCGACCGGCGGAGGGGGCTGCGGTCCCTCTCGGACTTAGCGCCGGCAGCGCTGGCGTGCTGCTCGGCCAGCACCTGCTGGCCCTGTGCCAGATAGTGTGCCCGCGCCGCCTCCAGGAGGGCGCTGGGGTCGGCCGCGCCCAGGGCTGCGTAGCCTGCTGGGGTGGTGGTGTAGAGTGTGGGAGCCATCGTGTACGCCGGGTTAACAGTCGCCGCGGCGGCCGCAGGAAGCTCCATGCCTGGTGCAGCCAGGAACACCGGGTTGGCCATGGCAGGTGCGTAGACTTGGTGCCCGTATCCCGCGGCAGCGGCTGCAGCAGCAGAAGCGAGCGCTGCTCCACTGGTCACCTGGCCGTACGCCAGAGCCGGGCTCACCGAGCCGTACACCTGCGCGGCGGCGGCCGGGTTGAGTGCATGGTTGAGGCTGGCAGCCGCCGCTGCCGGGTTAGCCGCTGCAGCCACTGAGCCATAGAGTGGGTTTGCCACGCTGCCGTAAACCTGGCTGGCCAACGCGCCGTAGACTGCTGGTGCCAGCGCGGTGCCTTCTGCCCGGGCGCTCGTGCCCGCCGTTAGTCCGGTCAGCGCTGCGTACGTCGGGTCAAAAGTTGACGTGTTGTACACCGAGTTGTGTACACTCTGCTGAACCTGCAGCGGCAGTCCGGCCGCAGCCGCGGCAGCCGCAGCCAGCACAGCCGCCTGGCTCTGATACTGCTCCAGCGACGAGGCCTTGCCCGCCGGGCACTCGCCGGCGTAGTGGCCCTGCTTCCCGCAACTTACGCAGGGGATCTTGCCCGTGGGCGCCTGCTTGTTGGGCTGCACCTTGGAGAGCTCCACGGACAGCGGGCGGCCCTTGAAGGAGGTGCCGTGGAGTGCCTCGATGGCCTTGAGTGCGTCCTCCTTGTTCTCCATGTGCACGAAGGCATAGCCTGCGGAGGACGAGAGCCTGGCTGTCAGTGAGCACAGGGACAGCCAATTAGACACCCACGCAGGTCGGGGGGGAGGGAACAACCACCACCCCAACAACAAACACAAGGGCTGAATCTCAGTCCCATTCTCACACCCTAGACCCTAAGCCCTGGGATCTAATAAGTCCGATGTAGGTTAATTAATAGTTCTGGCTTTCAAGATCACTGAACAATGTCTTTTAGAAAAAAAAAAAAAAAATTTGCTTTTGTTACATAGATGAAGTGAATGTGGCATAGGTCTTAGTGCTTAGGGGTTAGATGAGACATCTGGATTCAGCCAAAAACTTAAGACTTAGTTTCTCTCCCATGTATTCAAGGGTCGCTCACACCATAATTCTAACGACAAATAAATACTGCTGTAATTAGTATGAATAGCAACATCCACACTGCAAGCTATAAGAACTGCATGTGTAACGATATTATTAGAATCAAATTCAGAGATGTTTTAAAAACAAAGGTTGACAGCCAATCAGAGATCATGAAGGCATTAGTTCATTCCCATCAGAACAGACTTAAATTACCAATGGGCAGTGTGAACAGTAAAATATTTATAATCAAAATTATCTTTATATTTACTGCAGTAAACCAGGTTTGAACGGCCATTAAGCCTAGCCCTGAGCTAGAAGAAACTGTCGGTGGATGTTCCTATTTTAAAATATCTATGAACATCTATACATCTATAAAATATATAATGGAGTACATATACATTGTTTGAAGCAAAGGAAATAATTTAGCTTGAAGTAATAATAATAAAATATAATAATAGTAATAACAACAACAAGAGATTTGTTGTAAATACATCAGTAGACTTATTTATCATTATAGGGCAATTGTGAAAAAATTTATTTTAAAAACATTCAGTTTTAATACATTACTCCAAGTAAATTTAATTTTAAAAAAGCCACAAACCACAGTAAATTTCAGTACAGATAAATTACGACATAATGAGTTTGATCATTTGTAAGTGGGAAATGTTATTGTGTCACTTAATTAGCTGGGCAGAAAACTAATGTCTTGATAAAATAAAAATGTGAACGATGTCTTGTTAGTCAAACATGAGATGTTTTAATGGTCTTGTTAAGTAAACAAGCCTTCCGAGAAATCTAAGAATATCAGGGTGGCTCTCTGACCTACTTGAATGACTTTTAAAAGGGGAGTGACAAGGTCTCCGCAGACAACTGCCCCTGATCTCCTGTCTTCTCCCGTTAGGAATTAGGTGAGGAGGAACTTGAAACCATGCGTCGCCCGACCACCACTCTGAGTTAAGAATGGCCACACGTAATTAGGGCTGCTCCATAGACGTTGCATATCCCCCGACCACCACTTAGAGTTAAGAATGGCCAGACAAAATTAGGGCTGTTGTCTAGGCGTTGCAGTATTGCCTGCATTATCGTTGAGTTTTTCTTCAGTAAGCAGAACGAAATGATGTATCATCCATCAAATATTGTTAATAGACACTCCATCTGGCCAATAAAGACAGTTACCAGTTATCGAATACCACATGGGCAGGGTCTGACTGACACTTGGCAAACGAGAAGTTCATTTTCTTTGTCTGTTTATTAATTGCCGATGAATTTATAATTAGGGCTCATCAGACATATAAACACTCCTAAATGATGGAACAGTACTGTTATTATTTGTGTGGTATGCGTGTTGACCACTGCATCCTCAAGAGCATATTAATCAGATGACACGCATGCCAAGAGCCCGCAAACAGTTTGACAAGTTAAGTGTTAATCTACAGTTAAGCTACATTTGACACACGCACACACGACAAGAGCAGTTAATTTAGTAATTCATCATCTTCATTTGTTTACAGGACTGTGAGGAAAGGGAAGGAGGAACTACAGGATGAACTGCAGTGAGGTGAAGCCATCATGTCGTCGGCCCAGCCTCCAGCTGTCTAAGCTTTTTATAGAGCGCTGCCTCAGTCAGGTCCAGAGACAGACTGACTGCCGAATATCCTCAAGCCTGTGCGCGCACACACACACACACACACGAGACTGATGTCTGTCTTTCTAATTCCCTCAAATCTGATCCTTTAGCTACAGCTCCTAGTGCACACCCCCAACCTCCCTCCCCCACACCCTCTTAAGAGACTCATTCGTTGGGCATGATGGAAGCGTTTACTTTCGGTGCACTGAGTGACTAAGCAAACATGCAGACAGACAGGCAAGGCTGGTGGTCCGAGATATCCATCTCTCTCTCTCTCTTTTGCTCTATCTCACGCTACCCTGACCTATGGCGATCCACAGTAGGTCGCAGGCTTAAGGAGCTGCCTCGGGGGCCAAGACTTTGGGAGGGGAAACTCCTCTTTATTTTTGGTATCCTTCTCCTGACACTTAACAAGGGATGGTAGAGCATTACACTGGCAACAGTGAGAGCAAAGGACTTGGCTTTCCGAGAAGACATGACTACCATATGAATAGATCTCTCTCTCTCTCCTTATGGCAATATATAGAGTAAATTAGACCTCTCTCTCTCTCCTCATGGCAATATATAGAGTAAATTAGACCTCTCTCTCTCTCTCCTCATGGCAATATATAGAGTAAATTACACTTCACAGCAATATAACAGCACACAATCATCTCCAGCAAAGAGGGGGGGGGGGCTATTGCACTTGCAGTATGTCTCACCATCCCCAAGGCCAACACATACACATCTTATATCATCCATATTTCTCCTAGTTATAGGGGCAGGGCATATAGAGTGATGGTGGCACAGGTGGTGGAGGTAGAGTTACAGGACCGAACCCGGCCCTGCCAGACCCCAGCAAAGTGTCCTTGAAAGAAACAGAAGACACTAAACACCAAAGTGCTCTCGGTCGGCACCTTGCATCCACCATCGGTATATGAATTGGTGGGTGAGTAGGGGAATGTGAGGCATGTTTTGTAAAGAGCTTTGGGTGTTTACTGGAGTAGCCTGGAAATATAAACGCAATCTATCTACCATTTACCGGTCTATCATTTTTTGTAGGTTAAACTCAGTCAATGATTTAGCGGCACCATTATCTCCCCAGGCGTGGGTTGGCTGGCTTCTGTTGACAAGCAAGGCCATGGCCGGGGCTCTCAAATCGTTCTCATTTACTTTTGTAGAACCAATTGTAGTGCAATCTCAGGGTCCCCCCATAAGCCCTAAACGTTCAATGGTTTAGGCTAGGGGGCATGAATTGACTTTAGGATAGGCTTACTCGTGCCTGTTAAAGCAGGCATTCATCGTGAATCAATCAATATTCCTTTTGCTTGACTTTGCCGAGAGCTAGGTAGATGTGCTGAGGGCTATTCACATATCCGCAGGTGTGAGAGACAGGACTGTGTCCCCTCAGTAAATGTTTCCAAATTCATTCCACATTGCACCAAATTCTCTTGTTTGCATACCTACCAAAGAACAGAAATTTTGATTGATTCACATCATGTTTCTCCATTAGGTCTGAACCATGTTCAAGACAAATGGTTAGGGATTTTTCTGGGATAGTGGGGACTACCCACCACCAAGTTATTTCCAGTTGCTGACCCCGACTAACCTCAACCTAGCTCCCTTCTGCTTGTTCCATCATCCACACCCCCGTTAAAAAGTGTTTTCCAGGAGGTCCCTCACCTTTGACTTTGTCACACTCCAGCACTTTGCCGAAGGTCTGAAAGAGCTCCTGTAGGTCCTCTGTGGTGCACATGCCGCTCAGGTTGCCCACAAACACCTTGGTGGAGTGTAGTGGTCGCCCCCGGGACTCCTCCACCACCAGATTGCGCCCACGGAACTCCCGGCCATTGAGCTCACGGATGGCGCGCTCGGCCGCGCCCTGACCGGCCAGGTGCACGAAGGCAAACTGCCGTAGTACGCTGCAGCTCACCACCTGTCCATACGACTCAAAGATGGCCGACAGCTCTTCCTGGCTGGTGTCAAGTGGCAGGTTGCCAACGAAGAGCTTCACCGTGTGGCTCTTCTCCATCGCTTTGGGGAATAAGAGGGGAGTACAATAGTCAAGGCAGGGGAAAATAGAGAAAGTCGTGTGTGAGGGGTGGGGATATCTGAGATGGCAGAGTAAAGACAAGGAATGAAAAGCAGACCACAAAGACAAGATTGGAAGAGAAAAAGACAAGAGAAAAGAGACTGGAAGACATGAAGGAGAAATTTAGCAACAGGCACCAGAGAGAGGAGGGGGACTCCAGAGATGTTTGAAAAAGCAAACAGGTACAGATAATGAGTATTTGACAGGCAAAAATAGGAACAAACTGACAATACAAATTTGAAGAAATCAAAAGACAGCAGAACATAAACTGCTAACTTCCAGAGGTAGAGGGGAAAAGAAGGTTTTGACACAGTAACAAAACTCGCCCTGTCGACAATGACAACGTTTTTGGCCCATATTCACCAGGGGAATTCCCTTTCCGTCAAGTAAAATGTGCGAGTTTCAGTCGATTCTACTTCAAATATCCATGACTCAGAGCTACCCTATTCTGAAATGTGCGTTTTGGGATAAGTTAGAAAACGCACTCGTACATTCATGTGTTGGGTTAGTCATGGGGATGTTTTTTTGTCTTTCGATTCATACAGTAACGCCAAGCCCCATTCATTTTATGGGGGGTGGGTTAATTATCAATTCATAGAGAATGGTGGCCTTCGCTTAACTGGTTTATAGCGCACAGCCAACATCGACTAGTTAAATGACTCAAGGCCAAAGATCAAAAGATTAGCTACAGTTCTGCCACAGTTTAACATACAATGGAATAAGATAAGCACGGTCCCATCCTCAGTAGCCTATATGATGACGCAGCAGACAGAAAGCAAACACGTTGCTTCTTTTATTCGAGACTAAATAAATTGACACATTATATCCGAACATCATAAGATAAATGGCTCGAAAGTATGCACCGCGTTTATGGTGAAAAACAGCTGCGCCTGCCGCTAACTGAAGAATGTGGGCAAAATGGGGTGCCTCGACAGTCTATTGATATCCTGCTAGCGTCAACAACTCGCCGAGAGCTACGACCAGCATAGCTTAACTGGGGTATGTGGCGGAGCAACAAGAGAGTTTGGGAGTGATTTTACTTAGCATGTGTTAAAATCGCCACATCCTTAAGCGCAACACAGGAACAATATCTTAACCGATAACTAGGTAACCATTACAATTACCAGCAAAGCACTGTATCTGCAACATTGTGGCAATCAATTCTCACATTTTTTTCTCGGGTTAAACAACTGGATGAGTCATCTAGTAAAAACAAGATTTGGGGTAACGTAATCATGACTTCCCAATCTCTCTGTCGCGATACATTAAACCCTAGTTTCCTGCACGTAAGATACATACACGTCTCTATGTCTAACCACTCGTTACGACTGTTTTCATTTTTCTAAACAGCAGCTAAAACATGAATACAGACAAAAATGGGGAGGAACACAAAACCTTCCATCTTACCTAAGCGGCGCAGGCTCTCAAAATGGTCGGCTCACTTCCGTTCTTTCGAAAGACAAGCATTCCTTACCAATGAGATGACTGAAGCGACACAACCGAAGTCCAGCTGTCGCTGACAAACCGCTGCTGGTTGAACGAGTGTATTTAACGTTTGATAATCTATTTTAAAATCTGAGAACATGTAACAAATTAGAAACACAACGACATAGATAGTATTTAAAGATGTTGCTATTGGCCTTTCATTTATGCATATGATTGACTTAATTGATACATAAAATTACATGCTGGTTGGCAAATATTATTTCATAGTATATTTTTTTATTCACAAAGTATTCTTATTAATTACAAAACGATGACATTTCATTATGCAGCTACAGCTTAGGCCTATTTGGACTCATTAGGCCCTACAACAGCAAACAAAAACACTGCTCATTGCTCACTAACAACCTGGGACATTCAAAATGATTGAAAATGAACAAACAATTGAAACAAAAAAATTTTCCCCCCAAGTCTCTTTGGAAGCTCTGTCAATTCAAGGATTTTATTGTCACATACTTTGTCACAATCATAGTTTATGATTAAATTATGATAAGATTTATTCATGAATAGGGTTTTAAGGCACACATTTTTCCTAATATCTATCGGTCATATTAGGAATTTGTTCGAAAAGGTATGCTAATAATTTAGTCTTTAGTCCTGGTCCAGTTCCCTCTCTCCAAACTTTTGGTTTGCATTACAGCAGATTGGGAAGGCAAACATCTGGAGCTGGTTATGAAGCACAGCCCTACTGAACGCATGCCTTTGTCTAGTTCTAGCCCAAAATTACCTTTAAGACCATGAGAGATGCTCATAAGTAAACAAGAAGAAAAAGAGAATAGTTGTGGGGGATTTTGAAGTGTAAGATCACTAAATTACTCCACACTCTCTTCTAAACACACATGGAGAGAGAGAGAGAGAGAGAGAGAGAGAGAGAGAGAGAGAGAGAGAG
>JAGFZM010000223.1:760181-771782 GCA_017657215.1 Limnothrissa miodon
GTGTGTGTGTGTGTGTGTGTGTGTGTGTGTGTGTGTGTGTGTGTGTGGAAACATCCGCTCAACATCAAAGGTAGAAACAGAAGAAGCGGGGAGCAAAGATAAATGGTACAACCCTAGATCTCTCTCCGCCTCTCCCCTCTCTCTTGCTCCTTTTCTCTATCTCTGACCTGTCAATATCGGTCTCTCTCTCTCCTTCTCTTTCTCTCTGTCTCATATTTTTTCTATGTCTCTTAAATCTGTACCTATCTCTCTCTCTCTCTCTCTCTCTCTCTCTCTTGATCTCTCCTTCTCTCTCTCGCTCTCTCTCTCACACACACACACACACTTTTTTCTGTCTTTTACTCTATTTCTGTCTGTCTTTTTGTACTTTCTCTCTAGTTCTCTTTCTCACTGTCTTTGTGTGTGTGTGTGTGTGTGAGAGAGAGAGAGAGAGAGAGAGAGAGAGAGAGAGAGAGAGAGAGAGAGAAAGAGAGAGCGAGAGTGTCTGTCTGTGAGTGTGTGTGTTTGTGAGTGTGTTTCAGTCTGTGGTCGGAAAGTTAGCAGCATAAGCTAAACCACACAGTCCCCCATGGCTGATGATGCAGACTCTACCCCCTGACAACAGAGCAATGACAAACCAGACACCTACAGTAGGCACTCTTGAAGGCGCTCTCTCTCTCTCTCTCTCTCTCTCTCTCTCTCTCTCACACACACACACACACACTGTTTGCAGCACAGAAATCTAGCTGTGAGCAAAGTGCTGGAATGGCCTGATTGCTCATCTTGTGTCTTTCTGATATATGGGTCAAGTTCAGGGTGCGATCCACATCAGAGGCAGCTACTTGCTGTGTTTGAAAAGTTCAAGTGCTAGGTTTCTCACTTATTCGCTATGTTCTATATCCTGGGATTATTATGGGACTATTGTGATGATTTACTAACATCATGAATTTTTATAATGTGCAACTACATCCTGGGTTTATTATAATAATGGTTATCCTGAGTCAAGACCTAATTAATTATGGACTAATCACTATCTGAGAGACTGAAAATGTGTTTTTCCTTGCCCCTGTTGCTCATTGGTGCTTTTTGCTGTCAAGACAAGTACATGACTTTTGTATAATGCACTGTAAATAAAATTGAATGGAACTGAATATGTAGGGTTTGATATACAGATTGACTAGTGAACAAGCGATGGCGTTGATTCAATCATTTTAGATTCATGTTATGACTTTACAGCTCCGGTAATACATTGTGTAGCATTTCTGTACCTATATGACAAGTGCCTGACAGATTTAGGGTGGTAGTGTGACGTTTGATTAATGGTTGCATTATATAGCACCTGTGGTAACTGAAAACCGTGAACTGCCTGAGAATAATAAAGAAAAATAAAAACAGACTGAAATGTACTGATACGCCACAAGGCAGCCACATCACTTTTCTTCACGATACTGTCTATTTCAACAAAAGTGTAGCCTAAATATAAAAAAAAAGCCTGAAATGACCCCCTAACTTTGGTTAAATCTCTGGTTCATCACTGCCATCCAAGGCAACACATACATGGGGAAAGTAAGATTTTCAGTTTATGGGCCACATACTGAAATATCTAAAGCCAAGTTTAGACTACCTGATTTTAGAAAGGATTTTCAAGTTGGCGGTTCATTCTTGAAAATCCCAGGCCCAAGGGCTTTGCTCGTAGGTCAATTGGCAGTTTGTCAGAACTTCATGCAACTGCATCTAGAGAAGTTATTAGGTGTAATTTACTCTTAGACACAACCGCGGCCTTGTAGCAAGTTGTCTGGAAATATCTGGCGCGCCAAATATCTGATGAAATCATACACGCAGGCGACTAGCTTGCCAGTCCAAAGCAGGGAGTGTTCAAAGCAAATCTACTCTAGGTTAGCCTTTACTAATGATTCATAACATTCAGTATTATTGCAAATATGTTATGATAAATATTTTAATATGATATCCAACTCATGCTTACATCCAGGTCGGCCATGTTGTTTGCGTCACATGCATTAAAAGACCACTAAAAATGAAGTCTGGAGAGACAATGTAGCCCAAATTTAGTATGGCTATTTAGCAGTAACTGCCTTCCTGCAGTGTGAAGGCCTAGTCAATTGGTAGAGCAAGTAATTACAATTGTTGTTGACATTGCTGTTATATAGATCCATGCAATTACAGACTAATTATTTCACTGGAATTGATAGGCTACTGTGTCCTACAGCGAATGGTGCTCCAAAAGTCTAAGGAAGACAGTCTAAAGTTTACCACAGCAGCCATAACAGACCTTCAACCTTTCTTATGTTCATAGCAGCATGGTTGGCAACTAGCGATGCACTATTAACATCCTGCAGCATTGCTAGCATCTTGCTGTAGCACATCCAGACTCATTTCTGGGGTTACTGAACTCATGTTTTCTTTCTGTGCCACAAATGTCCATCTACACACAAGCTGTGTAGCATTGATGTGGTTCCACAAGTCTGAGAGAAAACCTCCCCAACTTGCTAAAAAAAACCTCCCCAACTTGCTAAAAAAAATGTGTCATGTACTAGATGAACAAGAGGGTGGTAATCAACCGGGTTGTGAGATGAAAGATAGATAGAAAGAGTGGGAGAGAGAAAGAGAGAGAGGATGAGGGTGCTCTAGCTTTAAAATCTGCAGCCAGCCAAAACCTGAGGGACATGCCAAAGATGATGTAATACGTAATACATAAAGAGCATAACAATGCAGTAAGAATTTAAGAGTTTTTAGTTTTTAGAGAATTTAAGTAAGAATGCAGTTGTTTTTATTACAGTACAAATCAGAACAAGACATTTTGACAAAACTAATGCAATGGTTATCTTGAGGTGTGATGAGAAAAAAAAAAAGAGAGACAGGAATAGGAAGTGTTAGTGTATGTTGGAGAGAGAAAGAAAGACAGACAGAGAGAGAGAGAGAGAAGGCTGACCTTTCTCTCGATGATCTCAGCAGCGGCCCTCTTGGCCGAGCGGAAGCTGAGTCTCCGTGATGACGCTTGAACCACCTCTTGCAGCAGACCCAGCTGGAACCTGACCAGTGTCACCCCAGAACCCCCCACAGAACCTGAGCTCATGGACATGGAGGAGAAGGCTGCTGCAGAGAGAGAGAGAGAGAGAGAGAGAGGTCATCAAGAATTAGAAATGGTGAATGGTAAAGAGAGAGAGAAAGAGTAACCAAGAAATAGAAACTGGGAGAGAGGTAAAAAAAAAAAAAAAAAAAAGAATGAAAACCTGGGGAATAGTAGATAGAGAGGGTAACTAAGAAATAGAAAATCAAGAAAGAAAGAAAGAGAGAGGTAGGGGATAACAATGAAATATAAAATGAATGTGTGTGTGTGTGTGTGTGGGGGGGGGTTAACCAAGTTATAGAAAATGATTGTTAGAAAAAGAGAGAGCGGGAGTTGGACACAAAGCAAGATCTGCTTATAAGTCGTTGGGGAGCTGGTGATGGTGGTAGCAAACATGGACTTGAGAAATAACTTTTTAAAGAACATTCAGCTATCAAGTCTCATATTTACAACTTCACACCTGTCCCAATTTTCTAGTCCTAGTCAAATCTACGTCAATGCTTTGCCTAATCTGTGAGATCCCAATACTTTGAATAACTCGTGTCCATGTTATGACAGAAATTACTCTCCTCAACTGAGTTTCAAGGTTGCGATTGGCTGTTGTCAAGCACGCATTCTGACATTTGGGGTGTCCTCGCCAGACCAAAAAACTGCTTGCATTATTGCACACTTCCTTTTAGCCTTGAGTGCTATAAAACAAGTACGTTTAGTGGGTGACCACAGAAAGACTTTACAGCAGTGAAGCAGAGTTTTTAGTCAGAGATCCATCCTCTGGGTCATGTGTTGACTAGGGCTGTTACTAGTACAGTTGTCACATCTGAGTTGTGAAAAACCAGGATGTGTAAAACCAGTCTAAAACTAATGAATTTTGGGATGAAAGTGCATTTTCATGACAAACCAGCTCAATATGGTGTCCTGGGATGGATGACCAATTTTCCAGGACAGACAGCAAAATCAGAGACCTTGACCTTGCAGCACTGGCCAGTAAGCCAGCAGCTCCAAAGAAGGTCCATTGTTGGGCTCAATCACATCAATCATTAGCACTTGCCTGTATTAAGCAATAGATTTTGAGGCTAATTTCACAGACATTTTAGAACAGATCAGTACTGTTCTAACTGAGCTAAGCTAAATGCAGAAAGAGCAATTGAGTGCAGCACTGAGATGAGAGAGGTATATTTCAACTCGTCTAATGGGAAGAACATAGTCCAACAATTGGCCCTTGGCAGCTGTTGGGTCTGTGGTTGTGGTCCAGACACCTCAATTTTGATTGCACATGGCCAGCACTCCCTACTCCGCCTCTAAAGAAACAAGGCCAGTTCCAGGCCAATGGCCTAGTGTACAACATTTTGGGTGAGGCACTGCAGTGCATTTTATTATTTTATCATTTTACTTTCAGTTTGTATTTCTAGAATCAAGACTCCAAATCTATATTTTTGACATAACAGTCTCACTCTGTATTATTGTGTGAGAGGAATGCAAATATTGTTTTATTTGGTCCAAAATTCCAAGTGTTATATCTGACTATATTATAAAAAACAGGATCCTCTCTCAACACGCCAAATGTATGTCCCCATCACATTTCAAACCAGACCTACACCACTGGGGTAAACCTCTCTGCTTCTGCCCCTGCCCTTGATAGCAATATCCGCCTGCGTTCATGGACATCATGTCTGCCAAGTCAGACATGGCAACACACTTCTTATCAGAACGCAACACAGATAGACAGGTTTTTATGATGCAGCTGATTGTGCCTGATCATTTCAAAAGGTCTTCACCTAGGCCCTGGGATGTCCAATGACCTTTTTTCATAGGAAACTTTTGTCTCACCTCCTTCATGTGTTAAGAAGTCTACCGAAATCATTCAGAGATAACTGGCACTTCTATACAAAAGACTCATCTGAAACCCTTCCAGCAGACAAACTCTCCAATCTCACTTGTCTTGAGACTAGAGAATCAAACATATACAGTACCACTAGAATTACTTTGAGGAAGAGACACTTACTTGAGACTCCAGAGTCTGAGCTATCGGAGGATGATCTTTGAGCAGCCATTCCAAATCTCCAAAGTGTGTGTGTGTGTGTGTGTGTATGTCTAAATATGTCCGTGGATGTGCATAAGGTGAGGTCCCCCGAAGAGGACTACATGAAGGTGTGTATGCGTCCGCTGCTACTTCCTCTGGTGAATGCTGTGTTAGAGAGAGATGAGGCGAAGTTGACAGGAAGTCGCTTGCCTCGGTCTTCACTTTTTTTTTGTTCTGTCTAGCTGTGCCCCTTATTGTTCTCTCTCTCTCTCTCTCTTTCACACACACACACACACACACACACACAGTAGTCAAGTACACTCACACACACACACAATGTTAGTAGTCAAGTACACACTCCCATAATGTAAAGTCAAACACCCACACGAGTCAAGTACACCCTCACATACAGTAGCCTAAGTAGTGAAGTTCTCTCACTGTCAGTCAAGTAAACACACACAAAAATGCAGGTGCGCACACACATGGTAACAAAAGGATCACAGCACATCAAGTTCAGTTTGAAAAGTGGAACATTGTTTTATTATCGTCATTACATACTGAGGATTTTTATTAAAATATACATGAGGTTGGCCCCTTCACACAAGTTAGAACTTGACCAGAGTAGGGGACAAGGGCACACTAACCATACCCTTAGAAACTCCTATTCCTTCAAAAGAATTTGCAGGGTACATTCTAACCAGATTGAGTGTGTGTGTGTGTCTAAGTGCATGTGTTTGAGTGTGTGAAGGGGAGTGAAACGGATAAAGACACACTGATACAAACACACACTCACACACACACACACACACCATTTGGCGGAGGAAAGCTTCATATTCTACAAAACAATACCATGGCTCACAATATAAGCTTTGAAGACCATAAAACACACACATACTCTCATACACACACACACACGTTGTGGCTGTTTGTTTGAAACCTAACATATGTGAGACCAAGATGTATCTAAGTGACTATAGTGAGTCTTTTTTTTCTTCAAAATACACATTGAAGCGTGACCCACGCCCCCGCCCCCCCGTTTCATCATTCACTCTCTCTCCCCCTCTCCATCTCTTGCTGTACTTCCTCGATTTTCCAGCTCTCTTTCCATCATTGTGTTCATCACTCGTTTCCCTCAATTTGTCCTCCTTTTTTCCCCTCTGCCATTAAACTTCATCCACCAATGCTGCCATTTCTTCGCCTGTTTTCCCACTCGGCTACTCTTCAGCCACAGCAACAACGTGGCCCTAATTTCTCTGCTCATCATCTAGTCGGGCAGATGCTAGGACACCTCTCCCTAAGAGTGGCTCACTCCATTACATATTTCAGATGTGTTCCAGCGTCAGCCGTGAGTACTTCCACTGCAGCCGTCTCCAGCAGTGAGGCCCAGGACTCATTGTCTCACTCCCTCTCTCTCAAGCAAGTCTGGCTGGACTGCTTGTTTTCTGCACACCTTTTTATATTTTCACTTCTTCTCTCTCTTCACTGTTTCTTTCTTTCCCCCCCTCTCTGTTACATCCACCTACATCATTCTCCATCTTTGACTCATATCTCCCTCACTGAGACCTATTCCACGTTCACTAAACAAATTTCCAGCTCTCAGATCAAGCCTTCCCGATAACATTCAGTTAATTGTATCATTCAGTACGTCACATCTCGATCAGACTCTAATCAATACTTTGGAGTTAACTAGTATAAGACAACAACAAGGCCGCCTGCCCACTGATAGAGGTTGGAGTATGCCCCCTACTGTTTGTTCACCGTCAGTGCAAGCAGCCAAATGGGCAAGTAAATGCGATGTTGAGAACAGAGGAGACCAGAAATGCACAAGGGCTCGAAGGGACTGCGTGATTCAAGTACAGGTTTGGATTTCACCATTTCAAGGGGCTTTCGCCAATTCCAGTTGTTCTTTTCCAGTCGTTGTTCTGAACTTATCCAATCCAGTCAAGTGGATCAAAGCAGACAGCCGAATGCCCCTCAGTACACAAATATAGCAAATGGCTGCCAGACAGATCTTATAATTTCCCTACCCTTCCAAGAAGGACGAAAAGACAAACCAAAACAAATAAATGCAGCACAGAACAAAACATTCCAGTCAGTGTGAGGTCGATGTTTTTTTTTTCTTTCGCTCTCTTTTTATATATACACGCATATCGTACCAAAATTGATCAAATGAGACTTTGTGACAGATGGCGACAGACTGAGCGTGTGGTGGATGGCATAAACAGCTTTTGGATCACTGCGCAGAGAGCAACACACAACACAATTTTTGGTGGGTGAGTGAGTGTGTGTGTGTATTTGTGCGTGTCTGTGTGTGTGTGTGCGTGCTGCAACTGCATTTGAGCCACACCAAAACACTCATCGCCATCTGTCATTTAGTCTTGTCGTTTTCCTCCCTCCTCTCATTCACCCCTTCCTGTTTCTTTCTTTTTTTTTTTTTTAAATTCCAGTGACATCCACCCCCCCACCCTAAGCTCTACAGTGTAAACAAAATCCCTGTGCACTATTTACAAACAAACAGAACAAACACAAACAAATTAAACCCATTTCAATAATTTAAAACCGTATATACATACAAACCAGAAGGCAAAAACGTGAGGTGCAGACCAAACTCACTACTGCTGCCAATTATTAAAAATCTTTCTTAATAATAATAATAATAATAATAATAATGCATTTAGGTGGGCCTTTACATTTGACTTTCTCCCATTGTCTTTGGCAGACATATTTGTTTCTGTGAGATTGAGATGTTTGTTAGCGATAGCATGCTAGTGCATTGTGTTCCAAAGAAAGTGGGAGACATGCAGCATGTATCCGACCAATGATGCTTTAAGCAACTCCCTCTCCTACTGTCGTCATGGAAACCTGACTGTATCTGACATAACTGAAAGAAAACTAAGTAACACAGCTTGTGTTTGTATGTGTTTGTGTGGCTGTAGTTGTACCATGCGCTCACGATTTTGCCAACCTGTCGTACCGCTAAAAAAGCCACTAGGTGTCGCTAAGTACAGACATCCTCTGCTCTTCAGTTCAGGGCTAGTAAGCAGCATGCTACAGCGTCTTTGTAATCTAAATGCCTAAATATCGGTTTGATAAGTTATTTTCTATGATATGAGCGTCATTCACAGCACAAGCAGACAGCTCTGTTGTCTCCCAAGAGCTGAGTTGAAAACAAAAGCATGTTTACTTTTCCAGCATTTTTTTTGTTTTGCTTTTCTTAATCTTATTTATACAAAAAAAATGGAATCTTGAGTGAGAACATCAGTTGTGAGCATAAACAAATCATAACTGAAATTGGAAACCGACAGCCTGTTCTGATTAGGCTCCTAAGATGGGCTGCCCCCTCTTGCCCCTCCCCAAAGCTACGGATTTAGCCAACCAGGGAGCTACGCCGGGTCAGGTCCACGTTGCTGGCACTCAGGCCTCTGGATTCTGATAGGCCGGCATTGGCGTCCTGTAAGGAGCAGGAAGAGTGTGAGTTAAAAGTGTGCCGATTCCTAGGGATGACTTTAAATGTGTGTGTGTGTGTGTGCGTGCGTGCGTGCGTGTGTGAGAAAGAATGTAGAGTGTGAGTGTACACACATACACACCTGTGACTGGTCTTCAGCACTCTTATTGAGGAAGTTGAGGGAACTGGCTCTTTTCATACTGTGAAAAACACACACGCGCACACACACACACATTAGTACAAGGCAGATCAGCATCTATTATACTACTATATTATATATACACAATACACAATTACAACTTTTTTTTTCCACTCATTTATAATAACACACACACACACACACACACACACACACACACACACACACTTACACAGGGTTGCGAGGCTCTTGAGGGCCACTGCCTTGTAGTTTCTTCACCAGCATCTCACTGCTGCGTCTCAGAGCATCACGTATCTTCCCAAAGGAGCCACTGCGACGCAACGAACCACTGCCATCCTGCAAACACACACACAAACACAAATTAAGTCAGACTATCAAGAACAATAAAAATGGCAGTGTTTTTCACTTTTTTTTACTGACACACACACACACACACACACACAAGGGGTGTTGAGGGTTGGATTTTAAGTCAGACTACCAAGAAGGGCAAAAAAAACGCTTTAGACCAGGGCTATTCAATAGGCGGCCCGCGGGCCACATGCGGCCCAGACGACGCTCCAGCAATAAAAGTAAAACACCATTCACAAACCTCCAGAACATAACTTGAGTCTTTTACAGAGGGTGCTTTCGTAAACTGATACTCTGAGCGCTCTGAGTAGGCTACACTCCGGTCCTTACCGTTTGTAACTTCGGAGTGTGGATGGAATCGTCATTCGTTTATTGAGGGCGTCACATTTTCGGAGCGTTCAGAGCATGGAGGGAGAGAGCAGCAGAGTGTGACGCCAGTCTAACTGAAAATAGGGCTAGCCTACTGCTACAGAGTTTTTAGGAAATAGACCAGATTCTGGATTGATTTATGAACAAAAGCTCATAATTGGCAGGTAAAAAAAAAGTAATTCAAAATCGTTCATGGTCTTCACTTGTCAAGCAACTGATTTAAACAGTAACCGCTATTTTAACCTGCTCTATATGTATACATTTTGATCTATCAGAAACCGTTCGTTTAGTCACAGAAAAATACTATTCTCGTCTTTTTCGAACTGTGGAGCGTTATTCCGTTTTTGAAGTGGCAGATTAATCTTACGAACGCACCGTGAAACAGACCAACCAGTTAGTGCCAACCCCTCCACCCACCTCATTTTAGAGATATATAATGCATATTGCATACATTCTCAATCTTTTTGAGTATTCAAATGTCGTCAATTTGAAGGGTAAAAAATAAAAAATGTGAAAATTGTCACTGGCAATTTTTAAAAACTGCTAAAAATGTGAGGCGCAACTTAAATCGATTATCCGGAGTAAAATACACTTTAGATCAATTTACAAATGATTGGGAGTACATACGTTGAGTTGACATCAAAATCATGTCATTCGGATGTGTTTTGAGAAAGTTATATTTTACCGTTTTGAGCCAAAGCTTGTTAGCCTGGTAGTGACAGTTCCAAACTACATTACACTTATGTGGTAGTGAGTAGAGGGTCCCTAAAGCCAAAGGGACCCGAGGTCTTCATGTGGACGAATAGTGTGTTGAGAATGAATTTTAACAAGCCAGCACCTTTCCGGAAATGGTGCTGCTTTAGATGCCATCTTTAGCTACTTTACGCGAGATATCAAATTTCCAAACTGTTAGTAAGCTAGGCTGTGCTGAAAGAAATCGACTCCTCTTTCCCCTAAAGATGGCACCTAAAGCAACAACATTTCCGGACAGGTACTGGCTCGTTAAAATTCATTCTAGACTCTCTATCCGACCACATGAAGACCTCGGGATACTTCAGTTTGGCTTTAGGGACCCTCTACTCACTACTACGTAAGTGTAATGTTCTTTGGAACTGTAGAAGAGGTATAAAAATTGTGTTTTATATCGGTGGAAATTATATGCCCGGGTCACTTCCAGGCTAACGAGTTTTGGCTCAAAACGCTAAAATATAACTTTCTCAAAACACATCCGAATGACATGATTTTGATGTCAACTCAACGTATGTACTCCCAATCATCTGTAAATTGATCTAAAGTGTATTTTACTCCGGATAATCGCTTTAAGCTCTTGGTTTTGAAATGTGGCCCAAATGAAATTGTAATTGAATAGCCCTACTTGAGACTTAAGCATGTACATGTATCCACCATTCAGAATGAATATGCACAAGAACACAAACAGTTTTAAACATTTGCTCCCACATGCACTAATCATATGCACCAAACTCCAACTTCAGTGGCAACAGTTCATCAAATGTTAAAGACATTCATAGAACCTTCTTTTCCACCCACCAACCAGTCACCCAGCCCCACACACACACACACAAACAAACAAGGAGGGTTTTTGGGTTAGGTTTCAAAACTGACCCCGTTCCACTCGGCCTCGTCGCCGTCACAGTCGCCCCGCGGGCCCCCGGGGCCGTTGAGGCCGTCACGACTCTGGCGCCGCTCCACCCCACTCAGACCCCCATCTTTCAGCAGCTCCACCACCTTACTCTGGTTTATGGCATCAATGCCCTGGGGGAAGGATTACAGAGAGATGGAAGGTGAGAGAGTGAGTGTGACCGTCAGAGAGTTGTCAAAGAAAGAATGAGAGAGTCAGAGAGAGAGAGAGAGAGAGAGAGAGAGAGAGAGAGTAAGAAAATGTGTGTGTGACAGAAAGAGTGAGTGTGTGAGAGAGTTTTTTTTGTGTGTGTGTGTGTCATCTTACCTGTTTGCGGTTCTTGGTAGCACACTCCTCCAGAGTCTCTGCAGCCTCCAGTTTGCCCTGGCGCCGGTACAGCGCCCCCAAGCTCTTCAGAGTGGTATTAACCGTTGGGCTGTCCAAGGGAGGCAGAGAATAGAAAGGCAGACAGAGTGAAATAGGGGGATGTAATATTAAACAGAGGACAGGAAAGATGGAGCAGAATGTGTGTGTGTGTGTGTGTGTGTGTGTG
>JAGFZM010000223.1:773285-790785 GCA_017657215.1 Limnothrissa miodon
TGTGTGTGTGTGTGTGTGTGTGTGTGTGTGTGTGTGTATGTGTGTGTTGCTGCACTCACTGTTGACCGATCCAAACTCCTTCTCGTGAGCACGGGTCAGAATCTCCTTATAAAGACACTCAGCGTCTTTAAACTTGCTCTGTTTGAGGTAGCAGGTAGCCTGAGGGCAAACAAGAGCATTCAGAGACCAAAACCCAGAGCGGGAAGGACATTAAGGGTTATGTCTAAGTGGGGGCAATTAAAATAGCACAGATTTACACATAGATAATAAGCAGTAGGAGACAAAAAATGAAAAATAAATCAAATAGAGAATGAAAGGAATTGGCCACAAGGGTTTTAAACTGCAGCTGAACTCAGCAAACTTATGAGCGTCGTAACGAACAGCTGCTGACAGCATGCGTGTTTGTGTCTGTGTGTTGGACAAGCTCCAAGCATACTGTAACAACAACCATAGTAAATGTAAATCTATTTAGGACACGGACATTGACCTTGGTATTACATGTAAAGAAAGTACAATAAGATCATAAATCAGGGTCTAATAAAGTGAAATGAAACAGGTAAATAGTCTCTATACTATATCTATTGTGTATGTATATAACATTATGTAGTTTCTGATCATTTATTTAGTAATTTAAGTTAAGTTAAATAATTACTTGATCATTTATTCTATTTTTTTTTTTTTTTACTTCTTTATGTGGATAGACGTCAACGTGTTGCTGACTAGGTTGTTCTTGAATAGCCAGAAGTCTGATCTATCTGCGGATGTGTTCACCAGCCTGTTCCTCTCGAGCAGTCTGGTGAACACATCCATACACCTGTGCTCTAGAGTCTGACACCTGTGCTCTCGAGAACTGCTGGTGCAGAGGTGTCTGCTCACCAGGTTGTTTTTGGTCTTGGCCACATTGGGGTCGTCGGCGCCCAGCTTGCTCTCGTAGATCTCCAGGGCGCGGCGGTAGTAGTACTCCACCTCCTCGTACTTGCCCTGGTTCTGGCACAGCAGTGCCAGGTTGTTCAGCTGCTTCGCCACGTCTGGGTGGTACTTCCCCAGGACCTGAACACACACACACACGCACACACACACACACACACACACACACACAGGATTGTAGACATGCAAAGTGGTTGTAGACATTACTTCTGCTGTCTGCTGCTGCTAATGCACCCTAATCTGACTGAATAACTGACCAGACTGCCCAATGATTTGACTACCGTGTTTATGTTACTATATTAAAGTCAACACATTTTTCCCCATTCAGGTGTTCTGAATAATATATCCGTTTTGGCTATAGAAATAGGTTGTTTTTGATCAAATGGAAAAAAGTCACTTCTACACAGAGGGGTGTGAATACTCCTGAACAGCAGTATAAAACACATAGAAGAAATAGTGTTTGTTTCTACTCTTTCATCCATTTCTTTTTTATAACAGAACTCGTGAACCTTTAATGTCAGCATAAGAACAGAGCAGCTTCTGGTACCTTCTCTCGGATCTCCAGGGCCCTCTTACAGAGGGGTTCAGCCTCCTTGTATTTGCCCCTCTTGCCGTAGAGCACGGCCAGGTTGTTCAGTGTGGCGGCCACAGCAGGGTGGTCTCTCCCCAGGGTCTTCTCCCGGATAGCCAGGGCGTCATTTAGCAGGTGGGCCGCCTCTTTGTACTTGTTCTGATCTCTGAATGAGGGCAAGACAGATATAGATAAATAGATTAATTATTGCCATTTTAGCATCTGCGCCTATTTAGAAATGTAATACATTTCTATTTAGAAATGAAATACATATTACAGTAGTATTTAAATAAACAAAACAACAAACTCTTAAATATACAGATAAATCAATTTTTTAAATCAATATAGGAAGTCTTTTCCAAACAGAGAAAGACTTCAACAGACTAGACTGACAGATGAATGGACAGACAGACAATTAGACAAATAGAAATAATTTATGGTAGTGCAAATAAAAGAGTGTATTCAAAGCTACAGTATGTAGAAGAATGTAGAAGAATTTAAGAATGATTTAATCTGGTTCCTGACTGGACATATAAAATGTATTCCAAAAAAAGTCTTAATCTTATCTTCTTATCAAAAAAATTGTGTGAATAGAAAGAAAGAAACTGATTCAGAAGATATATTTGACAATGAGTAATACTAGTGAGTACAAAGTACAGACAGGTGCGGTGGGTATAAATGCGTACAGACAAAGCTCACTGATTAAAGAGGTTCTGCCGATTCCTATTTCAAGCGGCCATTATATTTAATTCCTTTAAGTCCTTGGACAGTAGTCAGAAATAATGGCATTCAGATACACTTTAATGCTGCACCATCTACATGTACTATTTTCACAAAACAAAACAAACAAAAAAAAAACACATCCAGGCTTGTATCCAACCTCAGTGGATTTGAAGACCCAAATGCAATTAAGTTCCTTAAATTGTATGTGATCTCTAGAGATGTCAAATGTGCATATTTAGACAACCAGAATCTTGTGATATAAAAACAAGTCCTTTGTTCCTCCGACTCCCACACAGCCCAATATAACACAGTGTAAACAAGAGTCCTGCTCAACAGAACAGTGCAGAGGGCATAATGGTCTACTCCAACTGTCAGCTTAAATAGCATGAGTTTTGTCTCTGCAGTTCCCCAGAAGCCCTTTCCCAGTACAAACAAGGCAGGGAGATTTTGAACAAACAATGTCCCCTTGATGGAACAAATCAACTACCCTCACGCTGTATTGCCCCCCCCCATCCCCATATATTTACAGTGAGTAAATATAGTACTAAAAGTAGGGCAATACAATACAATTTTTATCTGTAAAAAAAAATCCCTTGCATCCTGTTTTTTTCCCCCAAAGCTCATTTATTTGCGTAAAGCATTTTACATGGAATAGGCTTCCTAACCAAACATCAAAAGGTTCAGAAGCTACAAACAGTAATGGTTTCCCATATCAGACTAAATTGTTGCGTCTCAAACACTAACGATGCATCCTTGGGTCGAGTTGTCCTTGTATATTATGAACCTCCGCTCATGCAGAAGTGGAATGGCTCAACTAGGCTTGACCAGGACATCAGAGGGGTTTCTTTAAGACCCAAGTGTACTTCACAATAACATCAAAGTCTGAACGCTGAGACTGTGGCACAACCAAAAACAAGATAATGGTAGAATCCCAATGTCCTTTCTGAGCCTTAAACCCTGATCCCTCACTGACTTGGCTGGTGAATCAATTTCATGATTGTCTGATTTACACTAATGGAGACAAGTGACTAGTGACTGGTTCTTGGGTTAAGGGAGAAATAGGGTGGAAATCTATTCTTCAAGGACACCAAGCTGTCAGTAGGTAGCCATTAGAAAATCCAATACGACAGAGTGAATAATGGACCTGACAACTAAGTAAAAGGGCTACACTAATAGCTATGTCCCATTCAGTCCAAAGTAAATGGCTCTAATTCTAATGTTGCTTCACTTTTTTCAATTTTCTTCTTCTTTTTTCTACTGACATTCAGGAGACAAACGACTAGGCTATTGATGGATATACACTGGACTTCTCCTTAAAGGACACTGGATTTTGTAGATCTGACATTTGAATAGTGAGTCCTTCTAGTGGAGGCCATAATCCCACGCAAGCAGCAATCCTGTCTGCATCCTTCACCACCCATTAGGACCCATGTTCTTGTCACACTAATGGAAGTCTTTTAACTAATGTCATTTCCTGAATGCACTCGCATCTTTGTTTCCCACACACATCCTGTTTACTCTCCATTCTCCAAAGGCTTAAAAAGCCTATAAAAAACTAAATTGCATTAAAGATGGAGCTTTTGCTACTGCCTGCATTTCGCTCCTAAAACATGCTATGTGTTATCTTAACAGGTCATCTTCTGATATTCATTTACAAAAATGAACAAATGCAACCAAATGTAATGTACTCACAACACACATGGTTCCTATTCACTGATCACTGATGCAAAGGCTAAAGAAAGGCTAAAGAAAAGAAAGAGTGTCTGTTCACCTGTAGACCAGGGCCAGGATGTTGAGCATGGTGGCCACGTCGGGGTGGTCGTGTCCGGAGGTCTTCTCCAGGTCCTCTAGGGCCTGCTTGCATAGGGGCACGGCCACCTCGTAGCGGCCCTGCGAGGCGTACTGGATCACCAGGTTGTGCAGCGTCCGCAGGCGGGCTGGGATCTCGTAGCCACCCTGCTGCGCTGCTACCTCACCGCTTGGCTGATCTGGAGAACGCAAAAAAAAGGAATTTGAGAATCATTTAAAAGAATCATCCGCTGCTTTGAAGGGACTGATTAATGCATGTTCATTTTAATCTTGAACGCATTGTGATCTGCAGTACTGATATAACTCTCTGTAACTGTTACTCTCTGATGACTGTAAAGACAAGGGCAACAAAAAATTATCATAAAAAGGGGCGAAATTGACTGATATCAAACCAGAGGTGTGTAATAGTTATGGATCTCAGGATTGTAAAGATGACCGATGAAGGCAGTAAAACATGATGAAGGATAAATGATCAGATGACAGAATTGTGTAGCAATGAGAATAGAAATGAGAAATGATTAAGAAACTGACAGATATACAAGGGGAGAGAGAGAAAGGAAGAAAGAATACATAAGAACAATAAAGTAAAAACAGAAAACAAAAAAACAAATAGAAACAGATGGAAGAACAGTAAAAAGAAAAGAAGGAAGGAAGAAATAAATATCACAGAAAGAAGGAAAGAAATTAATGTTTACACTAGAAGAAATGAAAGAAAAAAAGACAGAAAGAAAGAAAAAGGAAAAAAAAACAAAGAAAACAGAAAGATATGAAAGAAAGTGTAGTTCATACTGGGCCCTTGCTCGTCGTCGTTGGGGAAAAGGTCGTCCAGGTTGTCCTTGCTGTTCTCACTGGCCTTCTCCTCACAGCATGGCGAAGCGTCCTCGTCCAGCTTCTTGATCTGGTTCATGAATTCCAGGTGCTTCTTCTCCTCCTCCAGCTGGGCCACGCTCTGCTCGCTGCGCTGCAGCTTCTGCTGCGTGCTGGCCAGCTCATCGCGCAGCCACTGGTTTTCCTGGCATAGGCGCCGCACCTGCGCCCGCAGCTTCTGCTTCTCAGACTCCACTGCGCTCAGGTGGCCTGACAGAGCGATGATCACCTGGACCGCCAAGGATAGTCAGAATAAGAAACGGGGGGCATAGATGTTATTGCTTCAGACAGAAATACAAGAAAAAGAAAAGGAAAACAGAGAAAAATGTAAGAGAGAAAAGAAAAATAATAATAGATTTTTTTAGAGGGACCCTCTGGTAGGGACAAGTGGCAGTGTCATAGTAGGTTCTATTTTAGTCTATATTTCTTTTTGCACAAAAAATAGTTTATTACTTGTAAGTGATGTTGATAGGTATATTGTATTGTCGAGTATATTGTCGATAGTCTTGTTGGACAGTAAGTGTCTATAGTACTTGTTGCTGACTGAATGTATACTACTGCATGTCTTTGTTGTTCTATAGGGAGCTGACATATTCCTTATATATGTACGTATACCTGGCCAATTAAATTTGATTCGCATTCTGAATCCTGACAGCCATCCTTGTGCCCTTGAACGCTTAACCTTAAGTAGCTCTAGGGGAGACTGGCCCTGAACTAATAGAAATGGCAAATGGAGGCAAATATCCAGTTTTATCTCCCTAAATATTTTATATTTTTATTTTTTTTCTTAAACTTCCATTAGAAATCTTTAGATCTTTTATTATTTTACATAATGCAAAATAGATCAAATGTTGAAAATAAAATAGTTATGCACCCTTGGTCGTTTTTTTTACCCTACCATAGCAGAAAGAAATAACTGGTGAATACAAATCTTTTTGAAAATTGCGTAAGTGGGGTTTACCCACTGTGTTATTATTTTGTCACTCAAGGGATTAAAGGGAGACAGAGATAGTGTCACCAAATACATAAGTGTCATTAAATGAGGATTTTACAGAGGATTTCTTCATTCCATATGAAAAATATCCAAGAGGGGGGTTTAAATCCCAACAATGAGAAAAAACAATTTGTTTATTTGTCACTTATTAAAGGATGATAAAAAAGAGGATGGATCAGTGCTATGATTTCAGGTTTGTTGTTATTTGTTTTATAAAAAGATAGAGAAATGAATGACATCAGTTTATTTTTATAACTGTATGTAACTAATCAATATAAACTGGATCAGAACAGGTATTTCATAAAATGTATTCACTTTATGGTACCCATTCTCCACAGTATCTTTTTTGCAATCATTTCGTTTCTTTTTTAAGCCACCTGGTCTTCTCAGATAAGCAATTTTATGCTTTGCCTGGCGTCTCCATTGTCTGGGGTTCACTGGTGGACTGTGCATTTAAAAATGCAAACCTTTTTTGAGGACATAATTTTATTCCTCCATGAATGTGTTTGCTGATAAATTTGGCTGGAGCATAACCGGTCGTATTTCTATTCCAGAATTCTCTGTCGTCATGCCGACGATTTGATCACTGTGCAGCTCTTATCGCCGTGGTCCCCTTGGACCCCAGCCCAATGCCAACGGCTCCCTGAGGCCTAGATCTCTCCCTTCATGTGCTCCCATTCCTGGTTGTCTGACTCCCGCCAGGCCTCATACCTCCTCCCGGACCTTCCCCTCTGGGTGGAGACCTATCATCCATTCATGGCCGACCTATAAAGGACGTCACACCTCCCAGACCCCCAGTCCTCTTCTACCAACCTCTATTCGACCTAAATAGTGTGTGTGTTCGTGTGTGTGTGAGAGTGTGTGTGTGCACACGTGTGTCGTCTGCCCTGACCCTTCCTTGTTTACCCCCCACCCCATGAGGCTTACAGTCTCAGCTTATTGCCCCTGACATCATCCCCCTGGTCTCCAAGGTTACCTACAACAGCACCATCGTCATCATCATCCTTCCTTTACTCTCACCTCCATTTGCCATATTAAAAATCAGGGGATTTAGAATTTGCTAGAGTAAATCAGGAATTATTTGTCCTGATGACTGCCACGCAGATAAAAAGAGAGAGAAAGAAAAAAAATAAACTTCAATATATCAAACTATTTAAAACTTTTGACAGACTTTTGCAGCTAGTGCAATTTATTCTGTGTGAACCTGCACAGTTAAAAGTCACCCAACTTCACGAACCTATAACTTTTCCCCTCTTCTGATTAATCATTAATCCACCACCTCAAGCCCACATTCTCCAACCCTTCCCCTCTCTCAGTAGGTAGTGACTCTCCCACCCATTCACAGCTTAAAGGGATAGTTCGTTTTTAACACATTGAGCCCCTTTCACAGGTTGTCTAAAATGCAATATAGTGGTTGACATCAAAATTTTGACAATTGCTTCTGTCCCGGCTATTTGGGAAATGTAGAATCGCCTCTGCCTGTCTTCAAAATGGCTAGCAATGGGCATGTGTTGTTTCCATCCTTAAAACACTGGTTTTAAAAAAGTGCTACTCACGAAGTGGTTAGTGGTGCTCAAAGATGTTCCAAAACATGTATCGTAGCGAAATAAAGCTTCCGTCATGTTTTATTTGGCTCTTTGTTTATATGAAGGAGCAAACAGATCCATATGGGACTTACAAAATGGCAAATAAAACATGACAGAAACTGTATTTTGTTACGATACTTGGGTTGGAACATCAGCAAACGCCACTAATCACTCCATGAGTGTTAAAAACCGAACTATCCCTTTAATGGTCTCCATATTAGTGAAAAGTGAAGTTAAACAGACAACTGACTGTCAGCCAATATATGATAAAATCCAACAATTTTAACAATAAGATCCAACAGTATATACAGAAATATATGGTAGGTTATCCTATGCTATTCATCATCTCACATCTTGTGCCTTGACAAGACTGAGTTCAACAGCATTCAGCATAACTGATAGCTTTCAGCTCACAGCATCTTTCTTGCTCACCTGTGTCTCGCCAAGGCTGAGCTCAATAGCCTTCAGTACAGCTAATAGCCTTCAGCTTACAGCATTTCTTCCCATCACCTGTGCCTCACCAAGGCTGAACTCAATAGCCGTTAGCTTTCAGCTTACAGAATCTCTCCTCCCTATCCACCATCTTTATCTCCATGCCCATCCAGCTTTCTCCTGCTCACCTGTGCCTCGCCGAGGCCCAGCTCGATGGCCTCCAAGCTCTTGCGGAGCAGGCCGGACTTCTCCTGGGCTGCGGCGGGCAGCTGGGTGCAGTCCAGCATGGACCCCAGCAGCTGGTTGTGTTCGCCACGCAGAGTCTCCAGACCCTGCATCACGGCCTTGGTGTTGAGCACAATCTCATCCTGGCTCAGTCGCTCCAGGGACTCCTCACGTGGGTAGACCATGGTGGACATTGCCCGCTGGGACACACACACACACACACTAGGCTCCTGTGTCAGATAGGCTGAGAAAGTTGCAGATAGATAGATAGTCAGGGAGATAGACAGAGATAGGCAGAGATAGATAGATAGATAGATAGACAGATAGACAGATGAGAGAAAGAGAGGGGGGACGGAGTGAGTAGATATGCAAGGAAAGGTAAAATAAGGTAAGGTTCACAGCCAACTACGACCGTTTGTTGAATCGTGGATATGCGGTTACACTGTAGTTTTGATGTGGTCACCTAAAAAAGTAGGGACATTGATGAAGAAAGAAAATAACCAAGAAGAGAAAAGAAGAGAAGACAAGACAGGGTAAAATAGAAGAAGAGAGAAAAGCAGACAAGGCATGGTAATGGCTGTTGATGTGAAATGCTCTAAAAAGGCTGAGTGCAGAGTAAACTGGCTGGTGCTGGCTTGTATTTATTCATAGCAATCAGTTTTCATTGTCATTTGAAGAGGCATAAAACATACATCCGTTTCTATGATTCAGAAACGCGTGGTGCCACATGAGACATGATGAATAGCGGAGCTGCCACCATTAGTGACCAATCGGTTCTGTTAAATATTGCATGGCAAATTGCGGGCGTCACGATTATTCACTTCCTGAAGCAGTATGTTACCCACAAGCTCAGGCATCCTTAGCGCGATGGAGATCCTTGTGCAGACGCTGCAAAACGCCCCCGGACTGACCGGTACACCGGTTTGACAGATGATCAGTCGAACGGACACAGACAAAAAGGGACAGGAAGGAATTGGTGACCTAAAAGTGATGAGGCTGTTTACGGACAAATAGGAGAACCATTCCTAAAGTTTACACCCAAATACCCAATCTTCGTCGCAATATCGTTATGTATGTTAGCAAAAGCAATGTCAATTTCACATCAGCGCAATTTACTTATGCTTTGACAGTTTCTCTGCAACGGCAGCGCAACCACTCTGCTATGTTTTTGGGATTCCATACGGATCTTGTAATAAGTAGGTTAACAGTAAACAAAAACAGGGGTGGTCAATTTTTCACTGAAAACAGACGGCACGACCAAATTGTAAGTGCCAAAATTTTACTTCCATGGAGGAAAATAAACTCACGTGTATCTTCCAAAACAACAGGAATTATGCCGATAATTGGTGTCGCCAATTCTTGACTCGGAACCACAACACAGAGCCGCGCTCTCAAATGTAAACAAACCAACTGTCTGCGGTGGATGCTAGCCTACTGACTGCGCAACACTGTTTCGAGCTCTGAGACCTCACCTAGTACCTGAGATTTTACTCTCTCGCCACCAGGAGGCCCTCGCCCACACCCTCCCTCCGTCTGACTGCAATGCACCAAGAGAGGGTGTCCGTCTCATCCGGGCGGAGATGAGAGGGTTTGAAAAACTGTTTAGACCGAGGTAGCGAGTTTTTTTTTTTTTTTTTAAATAACCACAAAATCGGTTTAGTGTAATTTATAATAAACAATATCAAAAATTATATTGTAACACTATACACACTAAAACGGCGACGAAGGCGATTTGAAAGGGAGAGACCAACTTGATGGGATGACGCGCATCAAGGTGACCGATGTCCGTTTCAACCCCTTCATCCGAATCTGCAATCTCATATTTCACAATCTAACGTTACTTCTCTCTCACACACCATTCGGCTACTACAGTTTATGATCCAGCTATCCGTGTCATTATGTTTGTAAACACATCGTGCCAATTCGCAGGTTAATTTCGTCTCCATGTAAACTGGTTGTGTAACACGACGGCCGACGCTTCACAGGGACTTTTTATGCCGAGTTATTTGAAACTGCAAGAAGAAACGCCAACAGGCCTAACATTATTGCAAGGCTTTCTTTCAGCCTGGGCGCTCATTTGTGACATTATATCAAGTTGGCGATACATTTCACCCGCCCGAGGGCAATGTCAATACCATGTGTAAATGAGGCTAGTCCAGAATTCACAACTTTGTTCACAGTTGTTCTCACATATTGATATATAGGCTATTTGAATTACAAACCTAATCACAAATATTATATCTTTAGTGTGTCAGGGAAGAAATTGATCGAAGGTGTGCTACTGTTTTGTGTAGCTTAGATATGTGCGCACTCTCATGTTTTTAGCCGGTAGGCTAGCTAAGGTCCCACTGGTCCCTGGAACAAAGCCTGACCTAGTGATGAGATGCCCAGCTTGCATCATCGCTCAGTTCCACAGACTGACACGACAGAAAACGTCCGACCTTTGACATCTTAGATATGGCCCAGAAATAGAGGCCTAAAGCACAACAAAAGAGTCAATTAATCCATCAACAATCCACTCCACTTGAATCAGTGTCCGAGGCTGCTTACCTTTATCTGCACGTCAGGACCGCCAGAAATTCAGATCCTCTAAAAGTCTTGACAGGGTCGATAAGTCCTGTTTACAAATAGAGTGGAAGTTGCAGAGACTTTAGATAATGTAATGCCGATTCGTATCATGCGCATTCATGGAGATACATTGTACCCAATTGTTAGCATAGCTAGCTAATGCGAGCAAGCCCGTTAGGAATTAGTCAGCCAAGTAGAATGTTTCCAATCGGCCTGTTGACGAACCTGAAGTCAGTCGCGTTCACTAGGCTGTGTCGAAGCTTACGGAACGGGGCGTTTTTAATTCATCCATTTTAGTCCTTCAGTCGTCAGTGGATACGCGTAAAAGTAGACTAGCCTCAGACGTTTTCCTAAATCCTGTGCTCGCTGCGTGGAGGAAAGGATGACAGCAGGAAACCGAAAATGGCTGGAGCGTAAACGCTCCCAGAATCCACAGGCTTCTTCTGACCGGCGCGCTGACATCATCCCAGTCCCAGCCCACTACCCAACCACCGCCACCTTACTCCTCCCGGCCCCGCCCTGCCCTGGATGGGGATGAATTTGCGCCCCTGCTTGATCTGGGCAGGGGATGGGCCAATCACCCATCTATCACTATTGAATAGCTTAGGCCTATTACAATGGGCCCAATGGAATGACAACTAGACTAACTAGCCTAGGCGTTCTATCCAGTCTAATGCTCTCCTGTACAGACATAAAGGAAATTCAGGTCAGCTCATCACAACTACTTTTACCAATTGCTATCTAACTTCATAAAAGGTTACTTTTATACCCAGTATTTACAGGTATAATATAAATGAACAGAATTATAATTTAACATTTAATAATGTGCTTCAAATGCATTTTAGTTATCATAGTTAATTATAATTTCAATGTCATTTAAATGTCATTTAAAACAATGAAATCATTAACTTAACAAAAACATCATAGAAATGAAGTGTTTTCTTCTCTTTTTTTTATTAAAAACAAAACAGTTAACATGTCCACATGTCACTATCCCACATCGTTTTCTGTGTTCACGACTCAATTATGAAAAAAGCATTACTACAAAACCACGTTAAATAAAAAATAAAATGTTGAAAAGAAAGCAGGAAATATTACAAGCACTTTGTCATGATATGTACAAGCACTGTTGCTTATAGGCAGAGGCAGATGGCTAAGACTTGCAGAAGTATACAACTGTGCATTATATATGAAACTCATCACGCCCACAAGCTTTATGTCTCTTGCAATATCTTTATTATTGTCAATTTTACACTTCAAGATTATGCCTGTCAAATAACTACGTGTTATTTTTTTATTGTGTATTGCATTATGCTGCAAGAAAGTCTCTTCTTTGGGGCAGATACTGGAACAGAGTTCAAAGCTTGGGAGCATGTGATCACACCCTTGTGAGCGAATCCTTTGTGTGTGCATGTGTGTTCCCTAGATGGAATACGTACTCCACTATAGATATTGCAAACATAAGAGCAATCAAGGGCAAAATGTGATGGGATGCGGTTTCAACTGGGCTTCTAAAACTCAGTCTGTGTTATTTCTAGTCCATGCACATCCCAATAATGTCCCTGGACCAAAACAGAACATTTCACACAATAAAACCCCATAAAAACAAACACAGACTACATACAGGTAGATGAGTGGGGGTACAATGAAAAAATATCTGAAAACTTGAAATAAAAACCATGGAGAAAATGATTGAGAAAAAGGAGAGCAAGAGAGAGTACAACAATACTAATGGAACAAACCTAGACTGATGATGAAACAGGTTTTAATAGAGAACGTCAATCTATTTGTGATTGAAACTCTGAACACTTTTCAAGCGAAAAACAAACACATCCCATATTATCCAACCACACGTCACATTGAAAACATTGAACATCAACACTTAACAGCGTCTAACTCCAACACGCTTGATGATTGTAATGTAACATCAGAATGTACTGGCAGTGATTCCACCTCAAAATTACCAATATCTTTTTTTTGTTTTAGAGACACGAGAAAGCTCAACCCTGTCACTAATTTGCTTTTAAAACATCTCTTTCATAAGAACCCATCTGATGCTGAATCTCCATACAGCAATGACCTCAGGCCTAGCCAGCCTAGGTGTGTTTCTAGCCCTTGTCTGGTTACCCATCTGGGTTCTGACAGAAAAGCAAATAGCTCCTTTGTACAAAGGCTGTATGGGGTCTTAAAGTTTTGCTACAGTGTCAAAAGGTCATGAAAGGAGTTTTTTTAGTTTAGTTTTAGTTTGTAAACAAAGACACCTGGAACCCCTGATGGCACGCCCTATGATATAGGAAACTAGCACACCCTGCAATATAGGTAGTTACGTAGACCACAGGGATAACAAGCGACAAATAGGTAGAAAGAGAGAGAGAGAGAAAACATACGGAGAGAAAGATGGTTACTTGTGGTGCAATAAGGCAAGTCTGCCACTAGGGGCAGATCAGCCAAACATGTTGATTAACATGGTTGGCTGACAGTGTAACAAGGATTTGTGAACTTTTTCCACAAGATCAACGAAACTCACACTCAGACAGGCTTCCTGTTGAAGAAGTGTTCTGGTACACTAAACAGGAAAAATAAAAAGAGGGAAAAACAGAGACAAATACAGACAGAGAGGGGGGGGGACTAGCTGTACAAGTTGCTAAGTTCTGACTTGTTTTGTGAGACTAGTGAGCTCCAGGTGTCTTTGTGCTACAACTCCATCATGACATGACATTAGGTGACAGATAGAAGGGTAATAAGGAAGGACTCTGGCTCCATTCCACATCAATACTAAAGAGGCTGTAATCCTACACGGGCCTCTCTTCCCAACACTGACGGAGCATATTGACCCATCGGAAGTTTAATACTACCTTAGTTTTGTTCTTTCAGTTCTTTTTCTTTCTTCCTCTCAAATAATACTTAATAATGTGCCACATGGAAGGAACAAGGTTGCCCTGGAGACGAACCCAGGTCAAGCCATCACTTCCACCAAAGTGTGTCCTTTTTAAAGGTCACGTCTGTGTGTTTGTATTTGTGTGTGTGCATTTACGTGAAAGAGCCCTGTGCATTCTGTTACAGACTAGCGCAAAGACAGACACACACACACACACACACACACAGTAAGTACATTCAGGCCAAGCCTATCTATATGATGGGCAAGCTGCAGTATTTGAATACTGTTGATTAAAGGGAGAGGTCAAATTCTTTTTGACTAACACAAGGTCGTGATGGCTTGACTAGACTGCCATAACCCATTGCTAAGGTTTACCAGAAGGCATGGGGAAAGTCATGGGTCAGGGCACTCAGAAGGCTAAAATATTACACCTTAAAAAGCACAAACGAAAACAAAACACACACACAAAAAAAAAAGTCACAACACACACACGCCCACACACATTACACACACATCTTACTTGGCACATATCCAAGGATGTTATAGTTCTGTTTCACAACCACAATTTTTAACTAATGAACATTTTTGTTTCCACACATTAAACATCCACACTAGTCACTGAACATATATGGAATGGGCCACGACACCTCACCCTTTCTCCACCCCCCAACACCTACTCACAACACACACGGACGTGGAGAGCTGCCAAACAATGTTCCTGTGCCCTTGCTAAAGTGTGTGTATGTGTGTGTGGAGGGGAGCAGAAGTTGCTACAGCAACATATGTTGTGCTTTGGAAGGTTCACATTACCTACATGTGCATGGGAAAAGCTGTGATTGGTTTAAGTGCATAGCAAAACAACCAATAGGGAGCCAGCCCCGGTTTATCTGCACAAAACTCTAAGATCCAAGGCCCTCCTACAAAAAAACAACAATGAAAAACGACCAATAACTCATTATAATCATAATAGGAAAAAAAACACTAAGCATAAAAGCATAAAAATTGACTTGCCCACCACCTTCACAAGGTTTCATACATCAGGCGCAAATGTTTGACTCTTTCCCATAAGGGCCAGCCATTTTGTTTGCTGATGTAAACTTGTGTGCACAGAACAGCACCTTCTCAATCACCACATTGCCAACAGTTTTGAATTTACATTCTCATAAACTGTGTTCTTTGGAGTAGGATCAAAAAAGATTTAAAACAAATGTGACTTAAAGGATCTTGTTTGTGTTTTCTTTCAAAAAAGGCCACTTCTTAAAAAAGGATCTTCTTAAAAAAAAAAAAAAAAAAGGATAGACAGTTTCACTGGTTGAACTGAACTCCTCCAACAGACAGGAGGCGCTACAGAAACAGGACATTTGTGCCTCAGAAAAATTAGTCATGTGGCTGACAGAGACTCTAACGAAGGAGGAAGTCACAGACATGCAATGGTGGTCGGTCACGACTGAAACACCACAAACCAAAACCGCACCTACTGAATCTACTGCTTGATTGGAGCCACCAATGGAGACAACATGCAAGACAAAGCAAGAGGTGGAAATAGATAGATAGAGATAGATAGATAGATAGATAGATAGATAGAGAGAGAGAGAGAGAGAGAGAGAGAGGAGTCAGGCTCTTGTTGTTGGGGCTCAGGTGCAGTACAGCACAGTGTGTAATCTATTAAGGGTTGCTGAATGTAAGCATCTGATGCGTTTAGTTCATGCTATACTATGAGAGAGTTCATATTTGATATTTGGCTGACTGGCAGTAGAGTAATGTGTTTTTTGTGCTCTTTCCCCTCCCTCCCAGCCCCAAAAAGGTGCACTTAGTACGAGCATTAAAGAGAAGGGGGGGGGGGGGGGGGGCGGTTTGAATCTATTCAAATAAATTAAAGTGACCCAGCGCTATATATGCATCTCACATAATAATAACGTATTTATATGCACGCGCACGCACACACGCTCAGAAAAGAAATCTGAATGTCCCATTTCACCTCCAAATGAAAAAACATGACATTTTGCCAAATTTCATATTGTAACAATGGGAGGATGAAAAACATGAAAATGAAATAAAAACAAAAACATTTCAGACAAGGCCCGCCTTTTTGCAGTTCTGCTAGGAATGGCTGACGGGCATTGCAGAGACCCCACGGTTGAGGAGGGTGGATGCGTGGGGGGTGGTTTGGCAGGCAGACAGGATAAGAGGGCTGGGTCTTAAGAGGGGGGCTTGCTGTAGCTGAAGAGGCCAATGGGAAGGTACTTGACGTGTGTGGGCCACTGAGCGGCCAGCTGGAAGAACTTGACGTCGTTCCACTCTACGCCATCGATGGAGACTGAGGAAGAGAAGGAGAGGAAAGGGGAGGAGAGGGGAGAGAAATGAGAGGAGAGGAAAGGAGAGAAAAGACAGGAAAGGAGGAGAAACGGAGAAGAGAGGTAGATGTATGATAGGGTAAGAGTGGTCAGATACACAGAAAAACACAGGTACAATCTGTGTATGTGTATCTGTGCATGTGTGTGTGTGTTTGTGTGTGTGTGTGTGTGTGTGTGTGTGTGTGTCTGTGCTACCTCTGATGATGGTTGGCTGCTGCTTTGCGGAGCAGATGAGACGGCTGATGCCCTCGATCATCTGGGTCTTGGAGTCCATCTCTTTCTCCCGTGGCTTCTTGCCCAGGAAGATGGTGGGGACTACAGGCGGGCAGAGGACAGAGGGGGACAGTTCTCAGCCTTATTAGGGGGACAGTTGTGCTAAATGGATCCATTTCTGGGCCAGTGTGTGTATAGGTTTGTGCATCTTGGGGTTACCAGTTCTGGTGTGCCTTAAGGAAAGTGTGACTGCGAGTGTGTTTTGATTGTAAGAGAGGTATGTGTGGGACTATGATAACAGGTCTGAGAGAGAGATGCAAAAAAATTAAAAAATATGAAAGTTTTTATGATAATATAAAGTGACCTCTTAAAAAACTGCAACATTTAAAATGATATTTTTCTGTAATTTTACTGCAAGCGGACAGAGAGGTAATCCTATCCCTTAATCCAGAACTCTTCATAGATAGATGGATACCTTTACTTGCATCTATAGCATAGCATATCAGCTCTCTATTGTGTTTAGGAGATTTTCTATGTGTGCCATTCCAGTGAATGGACTGTTCTCACCTTTCTTGTTCTTCTCTTTGGTTACGACGCTCATGGCCATGGTGCTGACTTGCGCCTGTGCCTCGCTGCCGCCCCCTGGTGGCAGACGGCTCACCTGCAGGCAGCGGAAAGCACACTTGAGCGTGTTCTTGCAGCCGGTGTCACGGCGCTCCCCCTCACGCCGCTTCTCGGCCAGGGAGGCCAGCCAGTAGTCCACCTGCAGCCCGATAGCACCCATCGCTGGGGACATACTGGGACTCCTGGGAGAGAGAGAAAGAGAGGGAGAGGGAGAGAGAAAGAGATAGGTGGAGAGATAGAGAGAGAGACAGAGGGAGGAGGCGGGGGGGAAGGGTGAGAGAGGCGGGGCAGAGGGAGAGACAGAGAGATATTGTTAGGTGATTTGTTAAGAAACAGGAAATGTAGCATAGAATTGATTACACACACACACACACATATACACTCTTTCAAAGACAGAAACTGGCTCCAGCACTAGGTTGGTAGATCAGAAAACAGCTCAAAGGGGTCTCCAATTTCGGTCCCCAGTCAGAACTAGTCAAACCCCGAAACTCAAACCGCATTTGACTGTGCACGGATCAACCAAACCCATCCCTGAGACTCCTCACTACATCTCTACTGTACTCTGCTCCTCTGGCCTGAAGAACAGAGGTCCGGTCTTGAATTACAGTTTATTGTCAGAGTGATGGAGCCTGGATCTGTCCCACCAGGAGAGGGTGGGGTTGAGGGTGGGGTGTAACCCGCCCCAGGGGACATTCAAAGAGACAGTAGCAGCTGCTCCATTCTCTATTG
>JAGFZM010000224.1:0-12089 GCA_017657215.1 Limnothrissa miodon
GGGGGGGGGGGGGGGGGGGGGGGGGGGGGGGGGGGGGGGGGGGGGCGATGGCAAGCCACCTTGCAGTTTCTGCCGAGAAAATGCAGTCTAGTTGTTTTTATTCTCTTTAGTTTTGTAGTTGTAGTGTGTGGTGAGAGACTTGCTTAGTCTTCCAAGAGCTAATAAATCACCCTGTCTGATTGGATAAATCTGAGAGAATCTGTCCAGCTAACCAGTGGTCAAATCTGGACTTCATTGATTCATTGGTCATTCCTTTGCTGTTTCAGTGTTTCATGTGGACACCAAGGTGTCAAGTAATGTGTTTGTGATGACTTTCCACCATTTTAATGCTGGCATGTAATAATTAAGCTGTTCTGAAAGTCTTGGCTTTCTCCTGCTGTTTCTTCTAAGTTTGGGTCCTTGCTTTCTCTATCATCAATCAATGTCACTATGTCTGCTGCCTCACAGTATGGTCTGGTTACACTACACTTCCCAGGATCCCGTCTGCTTCCTTTGTCTCCTCCAACAAATCCCCCAGTGAGAGGCAATTGTCTCCAACACCACCAGTTCTCTAATTTATTAAACAAATACAACAAGTTACTAGGCAAAAGGTACCAAGGAGAAGAAATCGCTAATTCTATGATTACTGTCCCCTTTACCCCCACATAATCCTTGGTATTATAAAGTTATTTTCACACAGTGCTCAGTGTTGATCGCAGTAGATTCCATTTAAAAAAAAAAGAAGATGAGACAGCTTCTTATCTAATGGGTTTGGAATGTTTTGAAATCTGTAAATGACACAGGCTGAATATTTCACACTTCCTCCGTGTCAAGTAGAGCGCGGCGGTCTGATGTGCAACAGAGCAGCGATGCTCATCATCAGTTTCCCCATCTGTCAGCTTGCACATCTCAAGGCTGGAGCAAAGCAGAGCTCGCCTGCACTTTTCTCAACCCCCTGCCTTTCCAGTCAAAGTGCTCAGACCATTATCCATCCAGCTGACAGTGTCTCACACTTGTGATTACCCTCACCCCCGCCACTCACATGCTTACTTGCTGAAGGCCATCATTATCATAGTATTTTCAAAAACAGGGGCTAAATCTGTTTCCGTGGCCAAGCGTGGATGATGCGCTAATGGGTGCATGTTCCCGGTTTCCAGAGAGACACCACGCTCCAATCAGAGGGGCTGGACCCAGAGCAGCTGAGACTGCCCTCTCCTTTTCTTCATCTTGCAGTCCTGTGTCCTCTTGTCTCGTCTGGTCTTTCTTTTCCCCTCTCTCCTCTCCTTGCTCTTTAGTCACCTGACCTGCTTTCATTTGTGTCTTGTCTCTGCTCCTCTTCTGTCTCTCTCTTCCTTATTTTCCTACATCCTTTCTGTTCTTTTCTTTTATTTCCTCTCTCTCTCTGTCTCCTCCTCTCTGCTCTTCTCTCCTCTGATTCTCTCCTCCACTCCTCTTGTAGTAGTCTCCCCACACAAGCACAGCTCCTGTGCAGTCTTTGTGCTGTCACTTGTCCCATTCCTTCCGATTCCAGTACACAGAGATCTTTACATCTTTACCTTTTGTCTTTCTAGAGCAAACAGGAAGTGTCACGGAAATGATCAGATGTTAACAATTAGGGATGATAATGATACTCTTCCACTCACAATTATAGGATTACCAGCCAGGATAATCTCTCAAAAAATAACACTTGACAATTTTTCCCACACACAACAATGTAAAAATGATCTGAGATTTGATCAATCACTTAAAAAATATTGGTAAAAAATATGGGAAGAGACAGATTCTATACTGGAGAAAGTCAACATATTTGCTACTGTAGTGATAAAAAAAGTGTGTATATAAAATTTTCTCTGCAAATATACACATTTAACTTACGTTATGCTCTTAACCACAGATTAACATACTGTTCCCGAAAGAGTTTTCCCATGTTGTGGTCTTCAAGGCATATGGCCTCACCCTACATGAGATGTGAAGCTGATTCCACATTAGGCATCTGTCTGTGAGTTCACACCCCGAAGTATCCAGCTACATTTCCGTACCAGTATTTAAGCAGTGGTTTGTTGTGAGCTGTGAGCATGCGAGGCAATCTCTAAGCAGATTCACCTTTGCCGAGTCTGTCTATCTGGTTAGTTTTTCGAATTCAGTGTACCTCCCCCGCAGAGGGTCGAGTGGCTTTACTGAGCTCGTCCCCATGCCCTGGAGCTGATGCAGATACATATAATGTATACGGCAATATGTCTGCCATGGACAAATCGCTTTATTAAGGTTTAGCTGTGGGCCATGACAAGGAGAGAGAAGTCTGCAGGCACTCTGCCTTGGTTGGAAAAACACTGAAGCAGATGCTACAGACGGTCAGACCATCATCCTTACAGGCCCGCGTTCATTTTCCTCTCATGTCATAACACATTATCTTAACTCCTCTAAATGTCAAATGTATCCAGATGCTATGTGACCTGTTTTGTTTGCACCACACCAGAGGCTATGTAGTTTACCCGAGTGTGTAATGCATTGACAAAGTGGGTTTTTTTTTACATGCCAAATAGTGTGTAAAATTCAAACACCTTTCTTCTCAGCATGCACCATTAGGTGGTCTGTGTCTGCACCCTTGTGCTTCACAAATCGCCTTCACTCAGTCAAGCCTGTGCACGTCACAGGTAACAAATCTCTTAAGGCATCATGTCTCTTCAAATGGACCAACACAGGCCAAAGCACAAATCCAAATCCAAATGTACACACGTTGGTGCCATTTCCACTTGCCTGGAGTTACAAGCAGCTGTCCGCATCCGACAGAGTTCAACAGAAATAATTCGCTTTGGCCTGAGGCAGAAGTCGAAAGGGAAATAGTTCATTTGTTATGTTTGGCCAGCCGTGATTGTAGCGGGAGGAAAGTGAGTTTGGGTATGGGGTGATTGATGTCTCGTGTGGGGGAAGGGGGGGACTGTAGTAATTACTCTTTGTGCTCGCCGTGATAAGGAAATTAATCAAGCCATTACTCTGTTTTGTCATCACAAGGCAATAATTGAATAAACCAAGCCCCACTTCTCCTCTCAACCATTTTGCCCGTGGGTCATCTGTAATCTCTGGTCAAGGTCTTCCAAAGTTCCTAGGTGCTTTGGTAGATCCTGCATGAGCATGGATAGTGTGTGGGTTTTAAACTTCAGCCACAGGGCCAACAGCTTGTAAATAAGTTAGTTTGTAAGTGATTATTTTAGAATATTATGTTCATTTATGGAACATACAAGGGATCCGTTCATGACATAGACAATTTATCAGATGATACAAATGCATTACCTGTCTAGCCTCATAATACATGTGTGCTAGAGCATGGAAACCCAACCGAAGCCCGACGGGACCTGTTGGAACCCGACGGGTTCAGTCGGACATATAATTAGAACTTATGTTCAGGCTTAGGTCAGACACATCAACGCGACACATCAACGCGATAAGACACATGAAATGTGAAATGAAAAACAACTTATTACACTTGATGTTCGTTTTAGTGATTTGTTTGTGACAGATTATCCTAATTGAAAAAAAAACAGCATAACATATTTCTTCCTGTGCGTGAGATTTTTCTATTGCTGCGACAACGAAACACGTACAGCCTAAGTGCAGTTGTGAGACGTGCTAAGATGGATTGCAAACAGAAGTTAGCCTCTGGAGAGTATAAGACCATCGAAGATGAGAGAGGAAAGTCGACTAAGTGGGAAAAATTCTACATAGTTGTCAAGGTCGAGAATGATGAACCTGTAGGATATGTTCAATGTAAGGGTTGTGGAACTGTCATGAAATATGACAGCAAGAAGACAGGGAATTCCCAGCTGCAGCGACACGTGGATAACGCTTGTAAGTCATCTGGGCCATCACAGCCGAGTATAATTCTTTTGTTTCATAGGCCTAATAGTAAAAGTGATTTTGTAAAATTATTTCAATAAACTAGGCTACGTTAAAGCCACTATGTGTAGGATTTATCTTCTATTTATCTTTGTCTTTTATTAAAAATATATTTTTTTACTTTAAAAATACAATGTAAAACGATGGTAATTACCTCCATGAATGAATTGTAGTGTTCCCGTAAACTTGGTAGTTTCCATTTATATATAGATGTGGCTGGGTACCAAATGAGAATATCCATTTTGTGCCGCCATTTTCAAAATGAGGACGATGGGAAATGAGGACCGTGGGAAGGGAAGGGCTAATACATTTTATTCAAACGTGTGCAGTACCACTTCGCCAATAGATGGGAGAAATTCTTATACGAAAAAAATAAAACTTACACATAGTGGGTTTAATGTTGTTGCATCACTGGGCGCACTCATGAAGTGTTTATTTCATTTGCAGATATGCCCATACAACCTCTTATTTATTTCTATTTTGTTATATGTTAATTTAATTTAAATTGGTTTGCTGACATAATTGTGCCAGGCCTCTTAACCGACATAACTGTGCCTGGCCTCTTTAATGTGCACTATGCCTATGAATATAGTGTGATTTTAAGTGTGTCAGGCTCGGTCGGACTCGGACACAAATATCTTAATGCCTATCGGGCTCGGGTCGGATTCGAACACTGCGGTGTCGGGTGCGGGTCGGTCGCTGACAGAAGAAATCAGCCCGATCCACACTCTAATGTGTGCAGCTGTCCAACTAATTATTTACTTTATGTGCTTTACCATCTTTGTCATAGCCATCTCTTAAAATATAAAATACCACAGTATAATCTATAATTTAATATGTATTGCAATATCTACAGTATCTATCTATTTGTCATAAATGATAGAGAGTTGCAGAACTGAGAGCAGAGGGAGTTGAGTAAAAGACTCAATGGAGAAGCTAGAACAGGAGACTAAGTTTGTCTGAATGTATGGACATTAAATCCACTTGTGTCACCTCCACACCCCTCGCCTAGCAGCAGTGTCAGTTAAAGGTTAGGGTGGGGGGGGGTTATAAAAGAGAGAATGGGGAGTTTGGAGAGATTTACGCCCCCATTCAAATTCAATTCGATGCAAAGCGTCACCCTCAAATCAATTACCTAGCCACAGTCATCTGGGGATTTGGTGAATGACATTGTCTTTGGCAGAGGATGAGTTTGTTTTCGGCTGTGTTGTGTTTGTTTGTGTGTGTGTGTGTGTATGTGTGTGTGTATGGCCCGGCATGGCTGTATCTGAGTGTGTCTTCGTCTCTGAGACAATGAAGTAGCACTTCAAGCAGACACTTCATTTTGTGAATGCTCTGCAGCTGTTGCCGACATTCCCTCCAACTGGAAATGCGGTCTTGCTCCCTCACGGAAGAAGTATAGACAATGCAGTGTGTTTTTCTTTCCTAAGCAAAAACAGCACAGCCAGATTTGTCATTAGACTTTTGGGCAGATATCTGTTCATTGTAATCCATTTTCAACATGTCACATCCCGTGAATGGGGGAAACTTGTGGGCATTGTTTTGGGCATATTTTAACCTTTTTCTGTTTTCATTGCTTTTACATAAAAATCTACTCAAGAAAAAGTAATCATAAAAGCATGAAACTCCACAGAGTAGCCTAACTACAAGAACTCTATCTGAACTCCCAGAGTTCTTTCTCATCACTTTCCTTTCTTCTATTGTTCTCTCTCTTTCTTTCCTTCTTTCCCTCCCTCTGTCTCCCTCGTCTCTGCTCTTTGCTGGGATTATTTGACACATGTGCTCGAAGTGGTTAGCTCACCACTGTGTTGAGAGCGTTTGGGCTGTGTTAGTATACGTGCGTATAGATGCCAGAGGATCATCCGTAATTACCTCCAGTGCTTAAAAGATGCGCCTCAGCTAATCCACATCAGACTTTCAACCTAATTGCTGCATGGCTGATGCTTTAAGATGTAGATATGACTGAGCCTTCAGCACACACACACACACACACACACACACACACACACTCACACACAACAGTGGAGTTGTATTTAGAGCTTTGCAGGAGCAATCTGAAGACTTTTCACGCTTGGAAACGTAGCCTTGTAAACACCATCTTTAAAAGAGCAATTTATCTTGTGATACACTCACTGTAGCCCGTAGTGTGGCTTTAGTGCTGAGCAGTAGAGAGATCGCGGAGGGAGGGACGGTGGGGGATAATGTTTTTTTTTTTGTAAAGTGCCGGACAAACAGAATCAGGAGCTCGATTCCCATACCCTCCACTTCCTCCCGGCCAGCCTCAGGCCCTCGCTCAATCTATTCTTAATTACGGCACTCTATCACCACCCTATCATCCTTATTATCACTAGCACCGTCCCTTTTATGATAATGATTATCAATTGTTTGGTGAGGACGTGACAAGGGTAATGAAAGTATATTAGCCTCTTTCTCCACCGTGGATTGGGATGGTTTAAATCAGTGTGGTCTGCAGGGAGAGTGGCCACACTGCTATGCTAAACTCCCTCAGTGCCTCATTGACCACTGCAGTCTAGTGCTGATCTTTTGAAATAGAAGGTAGAAACATAGAGAAAAGAGATAAGAGGAAATAGAACCATGATGGCACTCAAATCCATTGTGACTGCCACTGTACAGCAAAAAGAACTGGATAGAACCAGATAGCACTGGTCTGAACTCGTACTGACCCCTTTTGGAATACATAGTATGCTGCATTAGAACATTAATGTTATATAGAGCCCAATGTTAGAATTTTTATAGGGTGCAAAATTTCTATCTTAACGCCCTGCCTGGGACTCCCTTCAAAATAAGTAATGCTTCAGTTCAAAGTACACCTGTGGTATAACAAAAAGCAATACTTTAACTAGAATATCCTCTGTGCAATGCTTGAAGAGACACAGATACAGTGCAGAAATCACAGGCCTTGCAAATGAAAATGTTAATCGTTGTTACCAATAAATATCACAATGGCTAACAACACCTTAAACAACACCTCAAACAATTTAAACAACACCTTATTTTGTCTTTTTTGTATCATTTTCTTATTGCATGCCCTATGCTTAAAGTAGTATCAGTGTTGATAAGGTGAGGCATTTTCTCAATGCACGCCTTATGCTTATAACAGTATCAGTTATGGTAATGTGATGCGTTGAATTCCCAAGCATGACATCAAACCCAGACACTGTGCTGTACACGTGTGTTAGTCGCAGATGTGATTTCATATCTTGCCATCTGCCAACAGGATTTCTGAGGGTATTTGTGTCTCCAATGTCCTCGCCACTCTCTGGTATAACGCTCACCCAAGGCTTGCTGATGCTGAGCACACCCGCGCTTGTTAACTTGTTTTATGCACTAAGCCTCGTTTGCACTAAATTAATTTCAATTCACACTGCGTGTTACTGATGTTGTCAGTGACGACGGCTATCCTGGCTGTGAGTGGGGGGAAAAAAATCAGGTGTTGAAGTTATTCCAAGCCAGACGTGTTGTCATTTTGAAATTAAATACAGAAATCAGAAGCACCACCGAGTACACAATAAACAGGCACTGAAATGTTTTTGAACGTAACAAATGTAACACAGCAGGGGAAATGTGCAACATAACATACAATAGTTTTGGAAGCGATATGCAAAATATAACTTGTATAATGTAAAAGCTAAGTTCTCACTCACACTGATCTGCTATGCATATTAGTTTGGCCTGTCTGTTTCTATTCGCATGAGATAGGAAACCAATCAAAAACATCACCTTTTATGTGTGTTACATGTGTTGTTTTGAATGGTAATGTATGAAATCTTTTTTGACCATTGAACTGAGTGGTTGTAAGCATATCTAACGCCTGCAGATGCATTTATGTCTATGATCTATGTCTGGTTATCCCGCTGCATGGAAGCTGGAGAGGAGAGAAAAATGGCCAGACTGATATGCAAAGCAGATCAGTATGTTTGAGAACCAGGCTACTAAATTATGGCCAATTGAACTGATTGAAAGGTCATCTAGTCCCAGCACTGTCATTCTTTAATCATGCATACTCTCTCTTTCACTCTCTCTCTCTCTACTTACACACACACACACACACACACACTCATACTATTTAGCTAGACATCTACTCAGTGCATGGATCATCCAAGATGAAAACAAGCCTCTTTAGAAAGTCCCTCCTCCTGTTCCCTGTAGAGAAGTAGCGGTCATTAACACAATGTCAACTGCCTTCCACCCTCCACCCATATTTATGATGTGCATTAATTATCCTCTCCTGGATAGACGTGGATGCACGCCCGCTCCAGTGGCTTTTCGAGCCTCCTGTTCTGACAAGCGCACTGTGGATCCATCCATCTGTCCTCACTGCGCTGGTCAACACTCTGCCCCTACAGACACAAGAGCTCTTTCTCTAATCACAGGTCAACCCCAACATGACTTTATAGCCCCAAAGCTGTGTGTGTGTATGTGTAATGGGGGTGGTGTTTGGTGGAAGGCAGGGGTCTCCTACAGTACAGGTAGCTTGGGAGCTCTCCAGCACCTCTTCAAGAGTAGTTCTGTAAAGGCTTAAGGGGAGTGAAAAATAGAGATACACAATAGATAAAGCTTTTTCTATGATTCAAATTCAGGCTTTCTTTCTGCCCTCCCTGATTCAAAATGATTCTTTCCCAATCACTGCTCTTCATTTTTATTTGCTGTTAAGGGGCTGCTAGAGTGGAGAGAATATTTTTCTCCTTCATAGTCAAGGCATCAAATCATCAATCAATTGATTGATGATTTGATGCCCCCCCCCCCCCAAAAAAATGTTCTGTCTTCAAAGGTACCTTTGCTTTTGTCTAATTTATGGATTCATGTATGTTTCCTTCATGCACCCTTTATTGTCCTTTTTAATGTCAGTTGTTTGTATCTTGGCAACAGTGTCTAAGCAATTAAAAAAGATGGCATTTGAATTCCTTAAACAAAACAAAGTATTTTTAGTTGGTACCTTGATTGTTATTTTAATAGGTTAGGGTTAGGGTTAACTTGGTGAAGACAGTGAAGCAGCAAGTCACTACCTCCCTGTTTCTGACACAGTCACAGACACATTGCTTTGGTTTAAGTAGCTTTTCTCAGATAGGAAGTATATTGAAAACATGCTTAACAATCAATACAGCTGAAAGCTTGTTTGATTAACAGATCATGCAAATATGGGATACACAACATGCACAAACCCCTTTATCAGCCAATAACACACACACACACACACACAAACACACACATAAATTGAAATGCAATATAGGCAACTGTAATGTCTCCAAGCCCCACACAATCATAAGGTCATAGCCTAGGAATCAAGACTTGCTTTAGCAAGTCAAATTTGACCACATCTCTCTATCCTTCTAGAAAATTACTCATAACTACCCTATTGGTAGCTTATCCAGCTACCTATTGTGCACTACCAACTTGAAAGACATTTGCTAATCCCACCACTTCGGATGAAAAAAATTCCTTTTAAAAAGAAATGAAAATAATGAAAGTCTATAAAATCTATACAAATATGAAAGTCTATAAAAAACTGTGACATAGTCCTTAAAGGGGGGGTTCAGAATTTTCGATGTTAAACCTCATTTCCAAGTAAGCTTGAGTGATATCACTGGAGACCGTTTTCAACTCATTTCATCCAGTCGTTCTATCAGCTGAGTTCGCTGGTGCTAGGCTAACGCAAGTGAATGGACAACCGTAGCCTGGCAATAAAAGACAGTCTTACCCACTCTGCAGTCTCCCTCAGGCAAGTGAATTAATATGCCAGGTCATCGATGTGTACGTCCAAGTTGATACAATAATTTCTGAAGTACAACTAACCTTGAAAAGTGTTATATTTTGCCTACATTGTTCCTGTTGTTTGTCACAAGGTGTGCAAGGCAATGGCAGCAGCGGATTGATATTACAGATATTAAAGATATTTTGTAAGACAATATTTAGATTACAGTAGGCCTACATAACAAATGCGCCATGGGAAACACACTAAGTCCATGTGAGCACAACCCTATGTCATCCTGCCAATTAATTTAATTCTGTTGTTTTTCGAAGATATCCGTTCTGAAATGTGCACTGCTTGTAATTTCTGGAGAGTTTCCACTGCTGTGTTGATGTCCAAGCCAACAGCAATAAGCCAAAGATTAGTCCTTTCGCGATCTCGGACTGGAAACTTATGAAAACATTTAGTTTCCCATCTGCGGCGTTTACTTTCACAGTTTCTAACAGCACACCTGATCAACATATTGCTTAATTATTCCTAAACATCCAATGACACAATCTCCAGTGTTACGTTTAGCCTTGTCCCACTAGCTAGGCTGGCTATTGTCACTTTGGTCAAACAACTAACCTGAGCATCGTAACATTCTGCTACTGCTGAGAAAGTAACTCAAAATGTAGTGTTATCATGGCGATTCAAGGGTAGTTTTCCTTCTACGATGTTTTTTTATCAACACAGATGACCTGACATATTAATGTATTTGGAGACTACAGAGTGGGTAAGACTGTTTTTATTGCCAGGCTACGGGTGTCCATTCACTTGCGTTAGCCTAGCATCAGCTGACAGAACGACTGGATGAAATGAGTTGAAAACGGTCTCCAGTGATATCACTCAGGCTTACTTGGAAATGAGGTTTAACATCGAAAATTCTGAACCCCCCCTTTAAGTCCTTTCACAGGCCCTTCTATGTAAGGCCCATCAATGAACATATTTAGGTAGACTGACTCACCATTCTCAGGTGCCAATGAACTAATAGGATAGTTCAAGATTTGTTTGATCGGAATCATGTTTCTGGCTTCACTGAGGCTAAATTTAAACTTTTAAATGATGGAAGAATCTTCTAGAAGTAGGTTTTGGAAATGAGATGAGCATACAGTTAATGGGTCCTCAGGGAAGACTGAATCATGTGACACGATTAAGTATTTGCAGCGTTTTTCATTTATTTTATTATTATGTTGTTGTTGCTAGTTTGATGTGCTGAGGCTTTGTGTCTATTTTTGTACCACAGTCTTCACTTTGTGTCTTCATTTTGTCCTCAGGGACTGTCAGCTCTCCTAAAACACTTTATCAGATTATGTCGATACCCTTTTCTCTGCTGTAAAAATGTCCAAACACTTCATTCCAGAGTGCTAAAATGAGGAATAATGCTGGAGAGCAGAAACAATCATGTGCAAAGATTTCATTGATATCTGGGAGAATATGTTTTTGTGCCTCAAACAGTATAGAAATTTTCTGAACTAACCAATGCCATGCCTTCTATTAGCATTGCACTAAAGAACAGATGTACATCATTTCAAGCGCTAACTAAATTAAAGATTCTAAACGGTATGCTACCTATTTAGCAACTTTAGGCAAATTTGTGGATGTCATCTTTGTTTTGCCCGGACTTGTGTTTGTTGAGGCAGGGGGTGTAGCTACAGTCACAGCCTGTTCAGTAGTCCGTCATGTTTGATCTGTCAACAAACACCTGCTATGCGATTTAAAGCTTTGATGCCGCTGCGCTTGTGTGCTCGTATAAAGCCAGCTCTTTTCAAGCAATCTCGGCAACCCAGGTGTGCATTCAGGACCAATCAGCTCAACCTCGGAAGCAGACCTGAATGTAAAGAAGAGGAGAAGGACATCTCTCTCACTCCTAGTGTCTTGCACACAAACATTCTCTTTCTCTTTCTTGCCCTGTCATTTAGTGCTTGATTATTATTGTCACTCTCTCCCTGAAATTCTCACTTTCAGACAGGCTTCTCCCCCCCCTCTCTCTCTCTCTCCCTTTTCCTATACATGTGCCCCCTTATCCCTTTATTATCGCTATTCACCAACTGAGAGTAATTTCTTTTCTTGTCAGACAATAGCACGCACAGGCACACACCGCAACGCACAAATAAATACTGACACACACACACACACACACACAGAGCACAGGAACACACACACCATTTCCACTGCCTTTTTTTCCTTGTATTCCTTCTTGGGCACTCAGAATAATTTCTGTCTTTTTACTTTCTCTCTCTCTCTCTCTCTCTCTCTCTCTCTCTCTCTCCTAAATACACACAGGCGCACACACACACACACAGAGAGGCACACACACATATCTATACTTGAGGAAATAAAGAGTGTGTAATGTGTTTGTCTGTGTGTATGGTGTGTATGCTCCATGAAGGCTGTGCCATCTGTCACTATTCGCCCCCTTCCAAGCCATCTAGAACGCTGATGGCACACGACAAAGAACCCCTTC